>PVKS010017426.1:0-42009 GCA_004027875.1 Aplodontia rufa
AGAATAAGAAGGCTTATATATCAGTTATATCATAGGCAGTTGTGGAAACTTATGAAAATTTCTAAGGAAGGTTATTGTCCCTGTGTTGGATGATACACTTGAAGTTGCTTAATCAGCAAGGCCAACAATTGTCACACAAGAGACAGTGTAAATAAAATGGAACCCGTTAGAAGTAAAATAAAATAAGGACACACGAAAAAAAAAAAAAAACAAATGGCAGAGTGGCACAAGTAATTCCTTTCTCATCAATAATTAAACTTCCCAAAAATAAAGGCACAGATTAGCAGAATGGGTTTTTACAAAAACAAACCTAATCCGCCTGTATGTTGTCTACAAAAGATTCTTCTTAGTTCCAGAGATACAAATAAGTGGAAAGTGAAAGGATGGAAAAAGATATCCCGTGCAAACAGTGATCAAAACAGATCTGGAGTTGCTATACTAAGAGACAAAATAGACATTAAGTCAAAAACTGGTCCAAGACACAAAGAAGTGCATTATAGATTGATAAAAGGGTCAACTAAATGAGATGATATTATAATTATAAACATAGTTGTATCAAATAGCAGAACTCCAAAATATATGAACAAACACTGACAACCAAAATAGTTGACGATTTCAATACCTTACTTTCAACAACAGACAGAAGATCAATAAGCAAATAATGGCCTTATTGAAAAGCACTACAAACCAACCAGACTTAACAAACATATAAAGGACATCCTATCAAACAATAGCAAATACATATTCTTCTCGTAGAATATTTTTTTAGGATAGACCGTTCATTAGGCCACAAAATAAGACTCACTATATTTTAAAGCTGTTTTGGGGCAGGGGGGTGTCCTAGGAATTGAAGCCAGAGAAGTTTAACCCCTAAGCCACATCCTCAAGTCTTTTTATTTTTTATTTTTGAGAAAGGGCCTCATTAACCTGCTGAGACTGACTTTGAACTTGGAATTCTCCTGCTTTGGCCTCCTGAGTCACTGGGATTATCTGGCTAAGATTCACTACATTTTAAAAGACTGAAATCATACAATATATCTTCTCTGAACCTAGTAATACAAAGCTAGAAATCAGTAACAGAAACAAAATTGGAAAAAATTCACAAATATTTGGAAATTAAACAACAAACATTTTTTTTAAGAGAGAGAAAGAGAGTTGGTTTTGGTTTTTTTTTTTTTTTTTACTTTTCTTTTCCATCTGGTTTTTGTTTTTCCTCCACTTTCTTGTATGTGGTGCTGGGGATCAAACCTGGGTCCTTGTGCATGCCAGGCAAGTGCTCGACTGCTGAGCCAGTTCTCCAGCCTTAAACAACAAACATTTAAACAATTTGTCAAAGACCTCACAGGGAAATGCAAAAAATACTTTGAGATGAATAAACATGAAAACACAATACCCCAAAAACTTATGGGATGGAGTAAAAACAATGCTCAGAGTAAAGTTAATAAATATCTACATTATAAAAGGGGAAACATCTCAAAATGATAAAAATAATTTTGAAAAATATATACCCACCTATAGACAGAGACATACAGATTTACAAAGTGGTAATTCCAGAGGATATGCATAAAATATTAATAAAAATTATGTTTGGGGTGCTGATGACATTTTTCCTTTATGCTTTTTTCTGCTTTTCTATAATGATTATACTTTAACTATAAAATGAAAAAAAACATATCTAGCAGAACAATGCTTCTTAGAAGCTGCAACCCATAGCCTATATCTATCTTACTCTAAACACAGTGCTTATTTGCTCCACACATTTTTAAATAAATAAAAATGCCATATAATTCATAAATTTATATTCAGTAAACACTTTTTAAGCACCTACTATGTTCTGGGCACTGTGGCATTGATGATTTTATTTTAGTGTACCTAGATACCCTGTTTTGCTCCTAAGTATGGTGCCAAGGGTACCATAAACAGGGTCATTACAATTATTTGCAATTATATTTTATATCTCATCTCCTATTGCTGGATGTGATTAAACTCCTATTGACAGAATGTCTGACATTGCATTAACAACCTTTGGCTTGCCTCAGTAATTTTGGGTTGGAGAATCAAAGGAAAACATTTCATCAATCACCACTTCTTTACTGTACTGCTCCTAAAAGTAGAGGGCCTGGCTGACTCTAAAGTGCATTAATAAGGTTTATTTCGAAAAGAAGCCAAATCTCAAAACCTGGACCCCACTGGCCACCATTATCAAGTGCAAACTCTCCACTTGTGAACTCTTCCTTCTGATACCTTTCCCCTACTTTCTTTACTCCCCCCCCTCTTCTGACTCTGATTTGGCCTTCTCTTAAACATCCTTTCTCTTCTAAAGTCACTAGATAGTGTGATTTTAGAATCCATTCTCACTGGATCCTCTCTCCTTGCTCTGGTGGTCCAGCAACATCATAGGTCTAATTCAGCAAGAAAACACCTTGGGGCTTCAATTTCCAACAGCCAGATGCTCTTTACAAAGGGAACTGGAAACAGCTGATGATCTGTGCATTGAGACAGGGAAGAGGCTGGGGGTGGGGGTGCAGGTGAGAGGAGAAAAACTCTCTCTTTTATACTCTCACTGTAAGAAAAATCCATATGGTTTGGTAACATGAATGCTAGACCCAAACTCTTCCTGGTGCCACTGAAAACAATACTGCACTGTTTTTGTAAAAACAGCACTAAAAAATGAATTCTTGTTGCTTGGTTGTTTTTTGTTGTTTTATTAGGGGTGCAGGGGGATTTGGAATTGAACCCAGGGGTGCTTTACCACTGAGTTACATCCCCAATCCTTTTTACTTTTTATTTTGAGACAAGGTCTCACTAAATTGCTTAAGGTTAAATTGCTGAGGCTGGCCTCAAACTTGTGATTCTTCTGCCTTTTAGCCTTCCAAGTAGCTGGGATTACAGGCTGCACCACAGAACTAGCCTTAAAAAGATTTATTTAAAAGAGCATCATTAGGGGTTGGGGATTTAGCCCAGTGGAAGAGCGCTTGCTTAGCGCGCAAGGCCCCAAGTTCAGTCCTCAGCCCTGAAAAAAAAAAAGAGCATCATTAGGCCACATCACCCCAATATCAATTAGAATCTAAAGAATAACATTAAGCTTCCAGCATTCTAGCAAGCTGGCGATATAGCTCAGTTTGGTAGAGTGCTTTCCTAGCATGCACAAGACACTGAATTCAATTCCTAGCACCAAGTGTCTAGATTTCAACATTCTAGATTTACTAGTACAGTGCCCGACACACACACACACTTACACACACACACACACACACACACACACACACACACACTGCAGCACAACTGTAAGACAAGCCAGAACTGGGAGAAGCACAATCTTGATTTTGCGGTAGTGGCCTCTGTTCAGCTGTGGTTTGAGCCATGTGGTTTGGGTGTGTGAATTAGAGGAGTGGTACCTGAGAAGGTCTAGTTCTCAAACCACAGGCACCCTCTGAGGAAACCCTGGAGCTACAGCTTGAGGCACCCATGTGGGCCCTGAGGCCCTGATGCTGGGAGGTGCTGAAATGCCCCGGTTGCCTACGCATCAGAGTCACCCCTGGTCCTCAAGAGTCGCCTAGTCACCGCACCTTCACGATGCAGTCAGTGAGCTGCCCCGCAGTTCTGCTGAGCGCTGCAGCCAAGCGTCCACCAGCCCACCCAGGCAGGCGCCAGGCCAGAACAAAGCCTGCGGAAGCCGCGCTCCAGGGTCACCTGGACGACCAGGCCCGGCCCCGCCCACAGCGCCTGGCAACTGAGACCAGACTGGGAGGCCGCAGAGAATGGGGGATCCTGCAGAAGAGTCCCCAGGAGAATCCCTGGAAGATGAAAGCCTAGAGACACCCCCAAATGCTGATAACCAGGAAGAGGACACCCAGAAGAAGCAGGATCAAGGGCAGACAATTAACCAAACTGGTCACAGAACAGCTGACCAAAATGCCCAGAGAGTATTTAGAGAGCCTGAACCCATCGTGGCTGGCCAAGCTGACCACAGAGTGTCTGAACGCGTGGAGGACAGCCCCTATGATCAGGCCGACCTGACCTACAGCAAGGCATCCAACCAAACTGAACAAGTAGCATATGGACAAATTGACCGCCAGGTGCCTGGCTTGATTGATCGAAAAACATCAGAACAGACTGAACGAAGATTTTCTAGACAGCCCGACAGAAGAACTTCTGAGCAGGCTGATCGCAAAATGTCCACTCAGGGTGAAAGGAGAGTTTCCAAAGAGAGTGACCGCAGAATATCCAGCCAGGCTGAAAAAAGAACTTCTGAGCAGATTGATGAGAGAGTGTACATACCATTTGATCCAAGAGTTACTGGGCAGACTGATGGAACATACGACCAGGCTGAAAGAGAAACTTTTGAGACGGTTGACCAGAGACTGTCCCGCCCCTCTGACCCAGGAACTTCAGAACAGACTGACAGCAGCCTAGCTGGGAGAAAAGCTTCCGAGAAAGTTGATCAAGCTGACCACAGATCATCTGTAAAGTCTCTCTCCAAAACTTCTGACCAAGTTGAAAAGCCAATTTTTGACCAAGCTGACAGCCATGCTGATCAGCTGAAAGGTGGGAAGGATGAGAACGGTGAACTTGACCAGCCTGAGGGCAAAGCCTACCTGTCTTCCCATGGGTCTGAATATGGATTATTTCCCCACTTCCTCGACAGCACAGAGTCTCACTACAGAGTACAGCCCTGCAAATTTGAGGAAAGCCAAACAGACCTAAAGACCACGCTTTCAGCTGCAGTAGAAACCGAAAGTACAACCACTGTGCAATCCTACCACCCAACAGATTCCAAACTCACCGGGAGTTTTCCAACAAAAGACCATGTCATTTACCAAAGATCACCCTCCATCTCATCCAAATTAGACATCACCATTCCAGACAAAATTCAAGTCACACAAATCAATCATGTAGGTTAAAGGGGTATTCGGTACCTACCACCGGTGATGAGGGAGATGGGGCCTGTGGAATGAGGTAGAGATAAGGGGTGAGAGGTCAAATGTTGGAACAAGGATGAGGAATAAACCTATGTGTTATGGTAAGTGTGACCCATAAGTTTCAGGAAAGGCAGGAGAAGGGTGGGAAATAAAAGAGATGAATTAATTTCTCTACTACTGTAAGGCCATCCAGGAAGGATCAATGAACTAGGATTTAGGAAACATGGGTTTCAAGTCCTGCTTCTGTTACTCTGTAAAACTAAGTCACCTCCCCTCTCTGGATTTCTATGAAGGGAAAAGATTTGGAATTGATTGGAGATCCCTATGAAGGAAATACTATTTGAAGTAGATTGTAGATATCTAAGGTACCTCCTAGGACTTAAGGTGTATTATATTCCTTGGAGGATGAACTGAGTCTTTCATGAAAATGTGTCTTTTCTTTCCTATGACTCCTGCTGTTAAAATGCCATCAATACTAAATTCCACTAGTTATAACAACAGCAAAAATGGCTGGAACTTTTAGATTTATTAAAAACTCTTTGGGGTGATATTTCAGTTTCAGAATGATTATTCAGAATCTGAGCAAGAAAACAGTTCTTATATACCAAATCAACCTTATAAAAGGAGATTTCCTCCAATAGTTTATGAAGATCCTTATGAAGTTTCCCTTCGATACATGGAAAAACACCACATTCTGCAAATATTCCAGGTAAATCTTTCAATCCTTCTCTTTAATTGTGAGTTTATCAAGAGGTACAAGAGAGCATTTGCTATAAAAAGGGATATGATATAATTGAGACGTCAGTGCATTAATATATGTTTACTAAAAAGTACTAAATGATGAACACCAATAAATCATGCCATGATATTAAACCCTTCAGAAGGATTAGAGATCAGGTAAGGTGGCTCATAGGGAAAAAGTTGGTCAAGCATTTAGGAAGGAGGATAAAACACTGGCAATTGAAAAGGACAGAAAAGGCCTTCTAGGCAAGAGTATACTACGTTTAAAATACGCCCAATCTTGTGACCATCTAAGAATCTGCATTCTTTAGAAAGAAAAGGAAACCATTAAAAAATACTGCTAATTCTTGAAATTACAAATATCATTGACCTCTAGATGTGGTGTTAGAACCTCCTTTAAAATATGATATTTTAGCCAATAAGGAACAAGGAACTACTGGCTATTATCAACAGTTATGATTTGCATTGGGGGGGGGAATATGAGATATGGGTGGGTTATTTTCATTTACCTCCCACATTTTTTATGTTAATATTATTAAACCAGCAATGCATGTATGTATCTATGATAACTCCATCATTACAAAGGTGTAAAATTAGAAGAGCCCACCTGACAGGGAAGAGAGGAGGGAAAGGGAAAGTACTGGGGAACAAGAATGATCAATTCTGTTCTGTGCATGTATGAATACGGCATAATGAATCTCATTATCATGTATGACTACGGTGCACCAATAAAAAAATAAAGTTAAAAAAAGAAGGCCCAACCTCAAACGAAAACATCTAAACTAGAATATTTAAAAGTATGGTATAAAGGAAAGAGCAAAAGTATTGTAATCTGAGCAGGGGCTCAGAGGTTGCACCACTTGCCTGGCATGTGTGCGGACACAGGTTCAAACCCAGCACCACGCACACAGTAAAGTATCAGAGCAATGAAAGCCACATGAGAAACCAGTAAAATTGACTCTCTCCCGCTCCCCCTCCTTCTCTCTCTCTCACTGCCCCTCCCTCTTTATTTAAAATAAAAATTGCAATCTGTAGGTTCACTACTCAAATCCTAATTTTGCCACTTCTTATCTTTGTGATTTGGGGAAAAATTTTTAGCTTCTGTGAACCTGAGAGTCCTCATATAAATAAATGACAGCTACTTCATTGAACCTGCTTTTTATGCCTTTTCCTTGTTAAAATATTCTTTTGTGGTGCTGGAGCGGTGGCTCAGCGGTTTCGGCACTTGCCTGGCAAGCACAAGGACCCGGGTTCAAACCCCAGCACCACGTACACAATTGAGTGTTGAAGCAACAAAGGCCATGTGAAAAACTAAATAAAGTTATTTCTCTCTTTCTCTCTCACTGTCCCTCTCTCTTAAAAAAAAATATTCTTTTGTTGAGAGAGTACTAATGGCTGAGTTTCATGCTTTAATCAAACAACTACTGACTATTAGCCTAAACAATGAAACCTATTCACAAGAGTTTTATTCATTCCATAAATCATTTTTTTTATTTTTCAAGAAAAAAATAATGCTCACACCTGCAATACTGTTATAGGAAAAAGTAGTTGCCAAGTGTGTGTTCAATAGAAGTATATATGAAATATATAATTGAATGATGTGAATACATTAAACATATCTGAATATTTTATACCTGAAACTTGCCTGATTGTTATTCCCTGAAAATGAGAATAATATTTGCTTCATTATAATTTTCAAGTTATTCAATAACAACAAAAAATTATGGAAGTAAATGTTTGAAATTTTATGTCCTATCGTTTAATATTACAACATAATTAACATGATTTTCATGTTTAGCATCAAATATCTCAGAAGAAAGGTTACATGTAGAGTTACACAGTGATTTCAATTTTTATTCAAAAGGCTTTTCTTTGTTCTTCAAAGCAAATAACTTATTGTCAGTCTAACAAAGTCACAATTCTCAAACCAAAGACTTCTCCAAAATTTCTCACTACCTCCATCACCTTAGAACCTACTAGAAATATTCATTTCTACTTAATATTAAATTTTTATTGTCCAAAATTCATCTTAATTTGCCTAATTTTTTTCAGTAGTAGGAAAGTAAGTTGTCACTTTGTAGAGGTACATTAATTTTTTTCAAAATGCTATGGTACATATGAGGTAAGTTGGAAAGACTGAATGGTTATAACCTGACCACTTAACTTTCAGAACTAAAATGTGATGTCTTATGCTCTCTCTCAGCAGATCACTGAAAACTTAGTCTATGAAAAACCAGAGGACCCCCTGAATTTTATGCTGGAGCAGGTATGGAATAGGAGAAAAAGAACAACCCTTTGATTGTCATTATTATGAAAGATAGCACATATACAGCAGACTTTACAAAACACACACCACTCTGAGTTATCATGAAGTAAATGTACTTGCGTTTACATTCAAGTTTTTGAAACACAGAACATCACCAGCCTCCCAGAGCCCCTCTCCTTTCCCTCCTGGTTCTTATACCCCACAACGGAATTGTTACCCTGATGTTTACAATAATAGCTTCCTCACTTTTTTATATTTTTTACTGCTAAACATAAATCACGAAACACTTTTATTTAGATTTGTCAGCTTTTTGAACTGTATACAAAGGGAACCATATGTAGCATATATTCATTTATATCTTGTTCCTTTTGCTCAAAATTATGTCTGTGAGATTGATCCACCATTTGTGTGTGGCTTGTACTTCATTCATTTTCATTGCTGTGGAGTATTCATTATGTGGAATATCATGATTTATCCGTTCTGTTTCTAATGAACATGCCAATTATTTCTAACTTAGAGCTATTTCAAAAAATTTATTCTTGCTATGAACATTCTTACACATGTCTGTCAGTGACACATTCTCTTGAGCATACACTTTGAAGAGCAATTGCTAGATTGTGAGGTGATATGTGTTTACTTAGCTTTAATAGATTGTTTCAAACAATCTATTAAAGTGACTGTACCAATTTGAACTTCCACCATCAGTGCATAAGAGTTTCAGTTGTTCTATACCAATGCTTACTATTGTCAGTGTTTTTAGCATTAGGTGTTTTGATAAGTAAATAGTAAATATTAAAGTTTTGTCTTGCCTTCTGATTCCTAAGGCAATTACATGCCTTTTAATTTGTTTATTGAACATTTGGAAATACTTGGTTTTTACTATTTGTCTTGGTGACAGTTTTCCACGTATGCTGGTTATAACCTCTTTGTTGATTACTGCATGTATCTTCCCACTGTCTTCCCTTTCTAGTTTTTAAATCTATCTTTTGATGAATTAACCCTCTTATTTTTAATATAGTCAAATTTAACATCTTCATCTTTATGATTAGTACTTCTGGTGTCCTGTTAGAAATCTCTCCCAGCTCCTGACTATGTTCTCGTATGTGCTTGTAGAAGTTGGTTTGTGTTTTTTTATTTTTTAATGGAAAGGGGCTGGTTTTTTGCTTGTTTATTTATTCTTTCACATTTATACACACGATCTACTGGAATTAATTTTTTGGCAGGGTGGGGGATCTAGTTTCATTTTCTCCCAAGTAGTTATCCATTTGATCAAGTACCTTTTAGTATAAAAACTGTAACTTCTCCACTGCTCTTTATTTGTATCATATATAGTATATTTGTTTATTATTATTCCACAACAAGACTATCTTAATTAGTGTAAGCTAGATTAACTCTTAATGTCTAGTAAAAGAAGTACACTCACTCTGTTCTTCAAAAATATCTTGGATGTACTTGGACTTGTATATTTCCCTATCAGTTTTTAGAATTATTTTCCAAGTTACACAAACATACACACACATGCACACACAGCACACACTGCTGATATTTTTTTATATTTTGTTTGATAAATTAGATCATTTGGGGGGAAGTGACAGCTTTAAAAATGAGTATTTCCAATCCTTTATTTTTTCATTTATCTAGATATACTTTGTTTTCTCAGTATTTTAATTATTGACAAAAATGTTTTTCATGACTTTTAATAGTTTTATTGAAATATATTTAATGTTTTTAAAAACAATTCACCTGTATTATTGCACAGATTCTGTAGGTCAGAAGTCCAAGCATAGCAGAACCAGTCTCCCTGCTCAGAGTCTCATAAGCTGCCACTCAAGCTGAGATATATTTTCTTTTCCTTTCTTTCCATAATCTTTATTGGTGCATTTTACTTATACTTAATGGTGGGATTTGTTGTTACATATTCATGCATTTATATGATGTAGCAATATAATTTGGTCAGCACTGTTTCCTAGTATTCCTTTTCCCTTTTCTCCTTTGTCCTCCTGCTTCCATTCCTCTACTGGTCTCCCTTCACTTTTCATAACATCCCTCTACCTATCTTTTCCTTTATCCCCTCTAGCTTCCACATATGAGAGAAAACACACAACCCTTAACTTTCTGAGTTTAACTTATTTCGCTTAACATAATATACTTTTTGTTAAGAGAGAGAGGGACAGTGATAGAGAGAGAGAAAGAGAGAATCAATTTAATTTAGTTTTTCACATGGCTTTCATTGCTCCAACACTTCATTGTGTACATGGTGCTGGGGTTTGAACTTACATCCTTGTGCATGCAAGGCAAGCGCTGTGACCACTGAGCCACCACTCCAGCCTTAATATAATATTCTTTTTTTTTTTTAAGAGAGAGGGACAGTGAGAGACAGAGAAAGAGAGAAACAACTTTATTTAGGTTTTCACATGGCTTTAGTTGCTCCAACACTCAGTTGTGTACGTGGTGCTGGGGTTTGAATCCGGGTCCTCGTGCTTGCCAGGCAAGCGCTGAAACCATTGAACCACGGCTCCAGCCCCAGTCCCAATATAATATTCTTAAATTCCCTTTTCTTGCAAATGACATAATTTAATTCTTCCTTATGGCTGAATAAAACTCCATTGTGTATGTACACCACATTTTCTTCATCCATTCATCCACTGATGGATACCTAGGCTGGTTCCATAATTGGACTATTGTGAATGTGATGCTATAAATATGGGTGTGCATGTACTGCTATAGTGGGATGACTTTACTTCTTTAGGTTAAAAAACAAGGAGTGGTATATAGCTGGGTCATAGGATGGTTCCATTCCTGGTCTTTGGAGAAACCTCCATATTGATTTCAGTGCTGGCTGTATTAATTTACAATCCTACCAGTGATGTAAGTGTTCCTTTTTTGCCCACAACCGCTCCAGAAATTATTATTATTTGTATTCTTGATATCTGTCATTGTAACTGGAGTGAGATGAAAGCTCAGTGTAGTTTTGATTTGCATTTCTTTAATTACTAAGGATGTTGAATACTATTTCATGTATTTGTTGGCCAGTTGTATTTCTTCTTTGGAGAAGTGTCTATTTAGTTCATTTTCCCTTATGTTAATTGGGTTATTTGAGGGGTGGTTGGTGGATAAGTGTTTTTTTAGTTATTATATATTCTGAATATTATCCTCTGTCAGAAGAGTTAACTAGCAAAGATTTTTCTCCCGTTTTTGTAGGT
Organism: Aplodontia rufa; assembly: GCA_004027875.1. Taxonomy (NCBI): domain Eukaryota; kingdom Metazoa; phylum Chordata; class Mammalia; order Rodentia; family Aplodontiidae; genus Aplodontia; species Aplodontia rufa. The sequence continues at coordinate 11,133 of PVKS010017426.1, forward strand.
TCTCTTTTCACTTTCTTCATTGCTCCTTTTGCTGTGCAGAGTTTGTAATTTGATTCAGTCCCACTTATGAATTAATACTTGGTCTTTTTTCCTGAGTTTTAGGAGTTATATTGAGGAAGTCATTGCCTATTGCCTATGCCTATATGTTGGAGTGTAGACCTGATGTCTACATCAGAGCTGGATAGTCCTGGGTCTAATTCCTAGGTCCTTGATCCATTTCAAATTGACTTTGTGCAGGATAAGAGAGAAAGACCTAACATCATTTTTCTACATATGGACAACCAGTTTTTCCAGGACCATTTGTTAAAAAGATTGTCTTTTCTTTAATTTTTTCGTCACCTTTGTCAAGGGTCAGAAGACTGTTTCTGTGTGTTTGTCTCTAGGTCTTCTATTCTGTTCCATTTGTCTATGTATCTGTTTTTATTCTAGTACCATGCACTTTTTGCTACAATAACTCTGTAGTATAATTTGAAGTTGGGTATTGTGATGCTTCCACCACTGGTTTTTTGTTTTTTTGTTTGTTTTTTTTTGTTTTTTGTTTTTTGTTTTTTTTTTTTTTTGCTTAGAATTGCTTTAACTTTTCTGGGTCTTTTGTTCTTCCAAATGAATTTTCAGATATTTTTCTTTTAGTTCTGTGGAAAATGTATTTTGATGGGAATTGCCTTGAAGCTGTATATGGTTTGAGAAGTATGGCCATTTTAGCAATATTAATTCTGCCTGTCCATGAACATGAGTGAATTTCCATCTGTATCTTCTTCAGTTTTTTTTTTTTTGTTGTTGTTGTTCTATGGTTTTCACTGTAGAGGTCTTTCACCTTCTTAGTTAGATTCCTAGATTGGGATTTTTTGTTGGTCCGGATTAGATTGGTTTGTTTGTGGATGGGATTGTTTTACTGATTTCTTTCTTAGCAATTTTTTATTGGTATATAGGAAAGTTCTTCATTTTGTATGCTGATTTTGTAATTTGTTTATAAGCTCTAGTAATCTTCTGATGCAGCTTTTTGGATCTTCTAAGCATAGGGTCATATATATCATTTGACTTCTTCCTTCCTTATTTTATCCCTTTTATTTCTATCTCTTGTCTAATTGCTCTGACTAGAATTTCTAGATTATATTCAATCAGAGTGGTGAGAGTGGACATTTCCAGATTTTAAAGGAAATAATTTCAGTTTTAACTCAATCACCATGATGTAGATTTTGGGATTATCAGGTACAGCCATAATGATGTTGACATAAGTTCCTTCTATCCCCAGTTTCTTCACGGAGGCTAAAAAAGATGTGACTGTTAAAGAGGTTACAGCCCCCAAAGGGATGCTAAGTACTTTGCACAGAGCCACTAGAAAAGAGGGCCTGAGGGCCATCTTGGAAATTTCACAACCACATCCATGGCAGGCTCCAGGGTCTATAAAGAGAAATTCCTTCAAGAAGATATTGGGGGAGTAACTTTCTCACACAGGAAGCTCATGAAGTTGTTTCACCATGCTCAGCCACACAGACACTTAGAGGCCACTGCAGCCATGACCCTAGTGGTTTCATTTACTTTGATAGCTGGCAGCAGTCCTTAGCATCATCTGTGTGGTGCTGGTTCTGCAGGACTATAGGATGCTGGAGTTAAGGGGTCATGGAGGGTTCCACTAATATTTCAGAAGAAATCATGGGAGGCCAGGCAAAGTGTAGCAGGATCAGAATTCCTGTCAACTTCCAAAAAGAAGATGAAGCATGAAATTGTAACCGTAAAGCCAAAGCTGAAATGGAGACCCCAGGAGTGAAAAGACAGCAGTAATATGGACTGTCTGCCCAGAAAAACTGCCAGGTGTGGATAAAACCAACCTAAAAAGGAGTCCATGTGTAACTGCATCCGATAAGATCAAAGGGGCAGAGCTACACAAGTTCTTTGGAGAGCACATCTAGACGTATTCCAGACGCTGCACTCAGAGCTTTGGGACCTGTCTGCCCAGCTGGATTTTGGTCTTGTTTTGGACCCGTCTCTTCTTCCTTTGCCCCTATTCCTCCCTTTTGTAATGGGAATGTTTAATCTATACCATCATATATTGAATATGTGTTTTTGATTGTTACAGGGGATTACAGCCAAGAATTTGCCCTGAGTTTCTGATGAGACTTTGGACTTTGACTTTAGGGTAGTTCTGGAACTTTTAAGAATATGGGACTGTTGGAGACCTGCTGAAAGTATCTCAGGACACGACTGGTAGGAATCCCTTCCAGAGCAGCCCTGCTCAGGACCAACCAGGGGAGGATCCCACCTGGAGCAGTCCTGCCTACCTATGCCCTGCATTCCAGCTAGGGAGAAGGCACTCAGGACACTTCCAGTAGAACCCACATCTGGAGCAGCCCTGCTTAGAACCAGGGGAGGTTCCCCACCTGGAGCAGCCCCCACCTACCAATGACCCACATTCCTTTTGGGGCCTGTTCGAGTCCTGATGGAAGGTAGGTCTACGTTTTGGTAGATTCAGATTTGCAACCTTGAGCCTAGAACCAAAAGGTAGAACAACAAGAGGACCCAAGTAGAAACCGCATCAGGAAGAAGGTGATCATCAAAGAGTTGGTGGCTCATCTGACCATTTGACTTGCAGGAAAAACCACCTGGAGAACTGCCTGCTTTCCCCTCAGGAATTCTCAATTCAGAGATCCACAGGAAGCTCTTCAAAATGAAGAATCAAACAAGGAGAAGTTCACCTCAAACCCAAAACTCCCCCAAAAGGGATGCCATGGATAAGAGTCAAAATGAAAATCTTGAAAAAATTATCAATGATTTGATTACTAAAAGGACCAATGAACCAAAAAAGATATAATGAAGGGACTAAGTGAGAACACTCAAGACATGAAAAACTCAATTATCAAAGAAATAGACATACTCAAAAAGAAAGTAACAGAGCTAAAATCTGCAGTCAATGACATGAGAGGAACCATGGAAGAATTTAATAATATACTAACTTCTATAGAAAACAGAACCTCAGCTCTTGAAGAAAGAACTTCTGACAATGAGGATAGGCTGAGCAAGCTTGAGTGCACAGATGACAAAAAAAGAAGAAAAACTCACAGAACATGAACAGAATTTTTTAAATGTCTGGGATGAAATGAGAAGAAACAATGTAAGAGTAATTGGCATACAGGAAGAAATCGAAACACAAATGAATGGGATAAGGAATATTCTCAAAGACATTGCTAAAAAAATTTTTGCCCATATAAAAATAGAGTCAGATATGCTCATCCAGTACATATATAGGACACCCAATAGGCCTCATTAAATGAGAAGCTCACCAAGACACATCATATTCAAAATGTACAACAGGGAAATCAAGGAAAGAATATTGAAAGCTGCAAGGGAGAAATACCAAACCACATTCAGAGGCAAACCAATCAGAATCACATCTGACTTTTCAGTTCAGCCTCTGGAAGCGAGATGATCTTGGAAGGAGATCTTTCAAAGCCTGAAAGAACACAACATGAAGCCAAGAATACTATACCAAGCAAAACTCAGCTTCAAATTTGAGGGGGAAATAAGAACTTTTCGTGATAAGAACAAACTTGCAGCATTCATAAACAGAAAGCCAGCATTACAAAGAATTCTCAAAGAAAACTCCAGATACAAGTGCAAGCTAATATTCCTCGAAACCCACAATCAGGAGAAACTCAATAAAGGTACAGGCTATCAACAGAGAACTAAGACACCACAGAATTTACTAATAAAACACAATGATTATGAATCACAGCCACCTAACAATTCTAACACTAAATGCAAATGGTCTCAATGCACCAATCAAAAGACACAGACTAGCAGATTGGATCAAAAAACAAAATCCTGCTTACAGGAATATGCTGCTTACAGGAAACCCACCTTACAGCCAGTAACACCCAAAGATTCAGGGCGAAAGGACAGAAAAAAAATCTACCAGGCATATGGCCCAAGAAAGCAAGCTGGAGTTGCATTACTTATATCTGACGAAGTGCATTTCAATCATAAATTAAGAGATAAAGAAGGCCACTACATCCTAGTAAAGGGAACAATACAACAGGAGGAAATAACCATAGTAAATATGTGCTCTCCAAACACCAGTGCTCCCAACTATGTGGAAAAAATACTCCAAAATATAAAACCACTTGTGGACATCAACACAATAGTGCTGGGAGACTTTAATACTCCTTTATCAATAGGCAGATCATCAAAACAAACAATAAAGAGATCTCCAGTTTAAACAACACCATAAATCAAACAGACTTAACAGACATCTACAGAATATTCCACCCCAAATTGGCAGAGTATACCTTCTTCTCAGTAGCACATGGATCCTTCTCCAAAATAGATCATATACTAGTTCACAAAGGAAATCTCAGCAAATATAAAAATGTACATATTATTCCGTGTATTCTATCAGACCATGATGCCACGACCCTCATAATTAATAGCAAAGACCATGGCACAAAACACACATATATGTGGAGATTGAATAACACCCTGTTAAATGATGAATGGATCCAAGAAGACATGAGAACAGTAACTAAGGAATTCTTGGACGAGAATAAGAATGAGGACACAACATATCGAAACCTGTGGGACAGCATGAAGCATTCTTAAGGGGAAAATTTATTGCATTAAGTGTCCACATCAAGAATCAGGAGAGATCCCTAACAAATAAGCTTATGCTGCATCTCAAATCTCTACAAAAGGAAGAACAGTCTAGTCCCAAAGCCAGCAGAATACAGGAAATAATTAAAATCAAAGCTGAAATCAACGAAAATGAGAACAAAAAAAAAAAAACAATAAAAAGAATTGAAGAAACAAAGAGCTGGTTCTTCAAAGAACTAAATAAAATTGACAGACCCCTAGCTAATCTAACTAAAAGAAGGAAAGAATCAAAGCAAATCAACAAAATCACCAACAAAAAGGGGGTGATCACTACTGACTCCCCTGAAGTCAAACAGATTATCAGAACATATTTTGAAAAGCTATACTCCTCTAAATCAGATAATCTGGATGACATGGACAAATTTCTAGACACATACAACATCCCCAAATTGATACAGGATGAAATTGAAATCCTAAACAGCCCAATAACAGGCATCGAAATCCATAGAGCAATTCCAAAGAAGAGAAGCCCAGGACCTGATGGATTCTCTGCAGAGTTTTACCACACCTTTGAAGAAGAGCTAACACCTCTCCTTATGAAGCTATTCTAAGAAATTGAAAAGGAGGGAACTCTCTCAAACACTTTTTATGAAGCAACCATAACTCTGATACCAAAATCCAACAAAGACACATCAAAAAATGAAAACTACAGAGCAATATCCCTCATGAATATCAATGCAAAAATCCTTAATAAGGTTCTTGCAAACCGCATTCAAAAAAACACATCAAGAAAATAATTCATCATGATCAAGTGGGCTTCCTTCCAGGTATGCAAGGCTGGTTTAACATACACAGATCAATACATGTAATTCATCACTTAAACAGAATTCAGGACAAAAAACATATGATCATCTCAGTAGATGCAGAAAAGGCCTTCAATAAATCCAGCACCTATTTATGCTCCAATAATTTCTAGAGAAAATAGGAATCAAAGGAACTTATCTTAACTTTGTAAAGGCCATATACACCAAACCTCAGGTAGTATAATACTAAATGGAGAAAGGTTGAAAGCATTTCCGCTGAACTCAGGAACAAGACAAGGTGGCCTGCTTTCACCATTTTTATTCAATATAGTTCTCAAGACCCTGGCTGGAGGAATCAGACAGGAGGAAGAAATCAAAGTGATAAGAATAGGAAGAGAAGAAGTCAAACTATTTTATGGATGACATGATCCTATATCTGGAAGATCAAAAAAACTCCACCAGAGATTATAAACAATTTGGCAAAGTAGCAGGCTACAAGATCTACACTCATAAATCAATAGCTTTCCTATATGCCAACAATAATAGGGAAGAAGAAGAAATTAGAAAATCAGTCCCATTCACAATATCCTCTAAAAGAATAAAATACTTGGGAATTAATCTAATGAGAGAAGTAAAAGACCTCTATAATAAAAATTGTCAAACACTGAAAATAGAAATTGCAGAAGACCTGAGAAGATGGAAACATGTTCCATGCTCTTGATTAGACAGAATTAACATAATTAAAATGGCCATTCTGCCAAAAGCACTGTAAAAATTCAATGCAGTCCCCATCAAGATTCCAATGCCTTCTTTGTAGATATAGAAAAAGCAATTCTCAAATTCATTTGGAACGATAAGAAACCCAGAATAGCCAAAACATTACTAAGCAAGAAAGATGAAACAGGTGGTTTTGCAATACCAGATCTAAAACTATACTATCAGGCTGTAGTATTAAAAACAGCAAGGTATCAGTATCAAAATAGGAATGAAAACCAATGGAATAGAAGACTCTGAGACAAAGCCCCAAATCTTTAAACATCTGATCTTTGACAAAGGGGGTAAAAACATAACATTGGAGGAGAGACAGCCTGTTCAACAAATGGTGCTGGACAAACTGGACAGCTACTTGCAGAAAATTGAAATTAGATCCTTATCTCTCACTGTGCACAAAAATCAATTCTAAATGGATGAAGGAATTAGGAATTAAGCCAGCCACCATACATCTGCTAGAGGAAAAATTAGGACCAACACTCCAACATATGGGAGTTGGTAATAACTTCCTAAACGAGGATCCTAAAGTGAAAGAATTACAGTCTAAAATCAGTGAGTGGGATGCCTTTAAACTAAAAAGTTTCTGTACAGCCAAGGTAATAGTCAAAATAGTCAGGAGCCAGCCTACAGAACGGGAGAGAATCATGGTGTGTGATCCCTCTGACAGGAGACTAATATCCAAAATTTATAGAACTCAAAAAACTCAATAACAAAAACACAAACAATCCAATCAATAATGGGCCATAGAGCTAAACAGAAACTTCTCAACAGAGGACATTGAGCAAGCCAATGAATACACGAGAAAGTGTTCTAAATCACTGTCAATCAGAGAAATGCAAATCAAAACTACCTTAAGATTTCACTTCACTCCAGTCAGACTGGCAAAGATGAAGAAGATGAATAATAACAAATGCTGGAGGGGTTGTGGGGAATAGGGGCACTAGCACACTCTTGGTGGAATTGCAGACTGGTCCAGCCACTCTGGAAAGCAGTGTGGAGATTCCTTAAAACATTAGGGTTGGAGCCACCATATGACCCAGCTATCTCTCTTCTGGGTATTTTCCCAGAGGAGTTAGAATCAGCACCTTAGAGCAACACGGCAATATCCATGTTCATAGCAGCTCAATTTCCAATAGCTAAATTAAAGAACCAACCCAGATGCCCCTCAGTGGACGAATGGATCCAAAAGCTCTGGTATATATATATATATTTATATACACAATGGAGTTTTACTCAGCTATTAGAAATAACGATAGTGTATCTATTGAAGGTAAATGGATAGCATTGGAAGAAATCATGCTGAGTGAAGTTAGTCAAACACAGAGAGTCAAGGGTAGAATGGTTTCCCTCATTTGTGGAGGCTGGACCTACACCCAGGCTCAGGAGTAAAGTAGACAAACTTATGTTTTAGATCCACAGAACAAAAATGCAAAATGTTAATATTTATGTGATACAGTTGCAAGGTACTTCATAAGATATTTGAGCAAGCTGTGTTGCATGCCTGTACAAAAACGTAAATGTTTAATCCCATTGTCAAATATTTTGAAGAATAACGAGGGATGATAGGAAGGGAGGAGAAGGGGAAATGTTGGAACTAAGGTAAAGCAAGGTACATTCCAAGCAGTTATAAATGTCACCATATATACAGCCATATATATAAAAAAATGTTCTTCATAGGTATAATTATGTCACTGTATTTGGGTTTTTTAGGAACAATATAGGACCCAAAGAAAGGCAAGGGATCAAGGGATGGGAGGAGGGAGGAAAAGGGATGTGGGGGGATATTGAACAAATTGTATTGCTGAATTGTGTGCATCTAGGAATATGAGACAACTAATCCCATCATTATGTAAAACTATAATGTACTAATAAAAATAAATTTAAAAAAAAGAATATGGGACTATTGAAGATAAAGTTAATACATTTTTCATTGTAAGGTGGACATGATCTTTTGGGGGCCAGAGGCAGAATGTTAAGTTTTGGAAATGAGGTGTCCCCCAAATGTTCCTGTGTTAATGCAGGAATGTTGGAAGGTGAAATGATTGGTTTGTAAGATCTGTAACCTAATCAGTCCCTCCTAATATGGTGGTAACTATAGGCAGGTGGGTGTGGCTGGAGGAGGTGGGTCACTGGTGGCATAACCTGGAAGGGCTCATCATTTTTGTGGGCCCTTTCTTCCTTTCTCTCTCCTCCTCTCCTTTCCTCTTCTTCTTCTTCCTCTTATTCTTCATCTTCATCATCATCTTCTTTTTCTTCTTTTTTCTCTTTCTACTTCCTAGCCACCATGAGGTGAGCAGCACTGGCTTTTTTACTGTTTAGCCCCAAAGGCTGGGAAATTAATCACATTTTTTCTCTCTTATTTCCATCTCTTATGAAAGTATAAAACAAAATCAAAATTAGATGGCACTTTTCTTAAACCATTTTAGTGTATAGAACAGACTCTTATGAAAACAAGAATGTTAATTGTTTGATCATTGCTCTTATTAGATAAATAGAAGTCTTTATATGTATGTTACAATAATTTCCTTTCTGTCCCTTATGACTTAAATTCAGTAACAATCAGAATTTGCTGATCAAGGATTTTCTCCCTGGGGTACATGGAGAACATCAAGCAATACCAGGCAACGAGAACAGAAACTCTTCCTCAGCATCTGCATCCTAGGCTGGTGTGCCTCATTTGTATTTGTGGGAACAATGTGTTTGGCACCACAGGGAACTTGGTGTCCCTTTTCTTCTGGTTTCCATCCTCCCCAGCGCACCCTTTCATGAAGTATCCTAACCTGGCCAAAGGAGGATGCCACTCACTTTATTAAGTAAAATTGCCAGTGTGTGTGTTTGCCTAAAAATATGAAGGTTTTCTTCTTTCCCTGTGAAGTCTTACTACTGTGAATTTTGGAGTACACCTAGTCACCCTTTAAAATGTTAAGCAGCCTTCATTAAAAGGAGGAGCATTGTTTCCCAGGTGGAAGGCTCTTATCTCTACTACCTGAATAGCAAAGGAATTTATATGTTCATATGTTCAGAAGCCAGCCAGCAGTTCTGCTTACTCATTGCTGAATGTGCAATAAATGAAGACTTTTGCAATCAAAATGAGATTTGCTCATATCCAAGAAAAAAGTACCCCTGGTAACTTTTTGATAGGTGCAAGATATTATTAATTTTACCATGATAAGTGTTGGATTGTTTTATATTCTTGTAAATATTCTAGAGCTTTCTTCTGGTGTTTGTTTTATTTACCTGGGAACAATTTTGACTTAATCCATCTGTGCTGCTATACCAGAATACCACAAAATGATACTTTATAAAGAACAGAGATTTATTTTTCACAGTTCTAGCAGCTGAGAAGTTTACTATTGAGGTGTTGGTGGTTTTGGCAGCTGTTCAGAGCTGAATCTGTGCTTCTAAGACAGTACCTTGAATCCTGCATCTTCTGGAGGAAAGGAATGCTCTTCCTCACATGGAGAGAAATGCAAAGTGCAAACCCATTTAATTGGTTCATGAGGGGTCCCATTAGGCCTTACCTCCCAGTATGGTTTCGTTGCTGACTCTTTCCAATACATGAATTTGAGGGAGACACAAGTTTTCAGGACTCCAGCTTTAGATTTCTTTTTACTTCAGTTTTAGATTTCTTGTTTAAGAGTGGCATAGAGCAGAGCTCAGTCTAGATATAATTATGCTTTGCTATTGAGGTAGACACCCCACCTAAAGCCCCATAAATCAGGGGGGTTTCTGTTGGACCATAGGAATAGACACAATGCCTAGCCTGGTTCTTTCCAGGCCTCCGCTAGTTGCCTTCCACGTATTTATGGATCAACCCGGGAGAGTTACTTGAGGTGGATCCTCTGCAGTTTGGCGGAGTTCAGTCTTCGCCTCTCTGGCATTCTTCCTGTGAACTGTAGCTGCCTTGCTTTCCCTGGGATCTCAGCTTCATCTCCTCAACTCAGGGGTCTGCAGAGTTCTTTATGGATTGTCTTTCCCTACATTAATGCCAGGATACTTTCTGAAGACAGTCACCTTGGGCGATCCTAGGGCTCACTTCATTTATTTTCTCCCTCTAGTGAGCATTATCTTTTTTGCCTGATGTTCCATGTCTTGGAAACTATTACTTCATGTGTTTGTCTTTCTTTCCCCCTGTCTTGGGCAGGAGGGAAATTTGGTCACTGTTAGAGAAGAAATAAACTCCAAATCTTTTTTTTTTTTTTGCTTTTCAAATGTTTTGAAAATGTCTTCGCCAGTATTTTATCAGAAATTCCTTTCTTCTTCAGAGAAAAAAGTATCTGATAGAGGTTTCTGTTTTGTTGTTTGTTTTTCAGGTTTTTAAATTACAGAACATCTCAAACATGCAGAAGTGGAGAACAGCCTGTTAAACTGCCCATGTGTTCATCGCTCCTAAGTAACAGCTATCGCCCATAGTCTGTTATTTGATATAGCTTACCCATTCTTATTCTCTCTAGACTGTCTAGTAGCAAATCCCAGCCACCACATAATTTCATTTGTAACTATTTCATGTGCACTCCTGAAAGATAAGGGTTTTTTTAACTCTAATAACAATATTGTTATCACCTAAAATATTTACCAGTGATCCCTTAATAACAAGTAGCAATTCAACATTCATACTTTACCAGTTGTCTATTTTTTTTGTTAGTTGGGATTAAAATAAGGTCCACACATTCTGACTTATTGATAATATCTTAGATCTATTACATAAAGATGCCCCCTTCATTTATCTCTTTCTTTCCACCTTTTACAACATTTTAATTTAAGAAACTAAGCCATTTGTCCTGAAGTTTCCCAGGCTGGGTTTTGTTGATTACTTTCCGATGGTGTCATTTAACATATTCTATTAAACCTTTTATTTTCTGCAAACTGCTAGTTAGTTATAGCTCATAATTTTATTAAATTCAGGCTCAATTTTTTCTTATTTAAAAAAAACTATAGGTGCTATTGTTTATTTCCATTAGCTTGTGCATATTGTCTGTTTATTAGGGATTGCAAAATACTGATATTCCCATGTTATCATTCCTTTTTAATTTTTTTAGCCATAATATTTATCCACTATTTGGTTACCCTCAAGGCATGTATTACATAGAAAAAGTGAATATATGTTTACCTCTGTATATTTATATGTTTCCAGAATAAAAATCTTTCATAAAATTCTCTAAAGGTGACCAATCATTTGAGGATTTTCCTCACCTTGTATTTAAACATGTTTCATATAGTTTAATCCCTTTCTGCCTTGCGTGGGCACAGAGCTATGGAGTTGGCCCTAACCTCTGAAACTGTCAGCCAAAATAAACTTTTCCTCCTCTTCATTGTTCTTGTCAGGTATTTTGGTCACAGCAACACAAAAGCCGACCAAAACAAGGGGCAAATTCCTTTCCTACTCCTTTGTTTTGTCAGTAGAATTCAATTCTTTATAATTAGAGGACCAAAGTCTCCATTTTTCTTGTTGGCTATAAGCTGAGAGTCACTTCTAATTTCTAGCATATGTTAGTTCATTCTCCCCTTTATCTCCAAAGCCAGCAGCAGCCTGTCAAGTCTTTCTGTTTGAGTTGTATTCTAATCAATAAGACTCTAAGGCTTTGCCAGTTCTAATGACCGGTCATAGAACGAGCTCTTGGCTTTATTGATGCTGTTGATTGTCTTTCTGGTTGTGTGTCTTATTTGTGCTTACCCTTATCATCTCTTTTCTTCTCCTTTATTTGAGTTCACTTTCAATTTTCTATCTTCTTACAGTGAATTCTTTAGATCACTGATTTTAGACTTTTATTTTTTTCTAATATAGATATTCTAAAATGTTTCTCTCTAAGGCACTGCTTCAATTGCATCCCACAAATTTTTGTATGCTATATTTTCATTATTATTCAATTCAAAATAGGTTCTGATTTCCCTAGTGATTTTTTCTTTGACAAATTATTTACATATAAGTGTGCTGTTTAATTTCCAAATATTTGGTTTTTCCACATGTATTATTGTTATGGATTTCAATTTTAATTTTGTGGTGCTTTGTAAAACTTCAGTCTTTCTAAACATGTTGAGACTTTTAAAATAGCCCACTATTTAGTCCGTCTTGGTCAATGTATTTTACGGACTTAGAAGAAAAGTGTATTAACTGCTGTTGGTGTTGTGTTCCGTAAATTTCACTTACATTGAGAAGATTGGTAGTGCTGTTCAAATTTAGATTTTCCTGACATTTTTGTTTATTTCTATAAATTGCTTAAAAAGTGTAGGTAAATCTCCTACTGTAATTATGGAATTGGCTATTCTCCTTTTAATTCCATTAGTTTTCCCTCCATGTATTCTTTTTTTCTTAAAAGAGAGAGGGACAGTGAGAGAGAGAGAAAGAGAGAATCAATTTTATTTAGTTTTTCATGTGGCCTTCGTTGCTCTGACGTTACATTGTATGCATGATGCTTGGGTTCAGATCCGCAGGCACGCCAGGCAAACATAGTAACCACTGAGCCACCGCTCCAATCCCTCCTTTTATGTATTCTGAAGCTGTGGTGATGAACATTAATGATCATTATGTCTCCCTAATTAGTTGATCTTTCATCATTATAAAATAACTTGTTATCTTTGAGTCTACTATTTGTTTTTTTTTTCCTGATTTTAAGATAACTAGTCCAGCATTCATATTTTTTTTTAAACCGAGGACTGAACCCAGCAGTGCTTAACCACTAAACCACATCCTAAGCCTTTTATGTTTTATTTTATTTTATTATTTTATTTTATTTTATTTTATTTTTGAGACAGGGTCTCTCTAAGTTGCTTAGGGCCCCACTAAGTTGCAGAGACTGGCTTTGAACTTGTGATCCTCCTGCCTCTGCCCAGGAGTCACAGGGCTTACAGGCAAGTGCCACTGTACCTGGCCAGTATTCATATCTTATAGTTTACCTTGTATATCTTTTTTCATTCATTCATTTTCAACTTATCTCTGCTATATGTTTAAATTATGTCTGTTGAAGTCAGAACATAGTTAGTTGGGTCTTACTTATTCTGATAATCTTTGATTTTAATTGAACCATCTAAATCAGGTTTGGGAAACTGTGCACCATCTGCTTTTAAATGGTCCACAAGCTAAGAAAGGATTTGCATTTTTCAAGTGGATAAAGAAAAGAAAGAACGGGGAAAAGAAGAAGCAAAGACAGAGGAAGAAAAAGAGGAATCAGTAGCATTTGACAGTATATGTCCTGCAAAGCCTGAAATGTTTTATTCAGCTGTTTTAGAAAAAAACTCTATCCCTTGTTTTGATCATTAACCTAATTATCAATATGGTTTAATCTGTATATCTCATTTTACTATTTATTTTGTTTTTCCCCCTCTGTTTTTTATCTCTCTGATCTCTTTTTATTGTCTTCTATTGGATTATTATCTTCTATTGGATAATTTAGTATTCAACTTAATGTACCTATTAGATTTTTAGCTACACTTTTTCTCATTTTTCTTCGGTGATTGCTCAAGGGATTACACTATATATTCCTAACATTACGTACTACACTTAGAATTAATATTGTCCCACTTCACATAAAAGGAGGAAACTTTACAACCATATAGGTCCTTTAGCTCCCACCATCCTTTGTTTGAAACGTGTCATGTATATCACTTTCTACATACATGAAAACACCCACAAGACAATGCTACCATTTTTTGCTTTAAATAATCACATTACATATTTTAAAGAATTTAAGAGGAAAAAAATAGTTTTTATATTTAATCATTTGTACTTCTAAACATCTTCACTCATTTGTGGTTGTCCAAGTTTCTCTCTGAAATTATTTTCCTCCAGCCTGAAAAGCTTTTAGCATGCCTGCTATTACAGGATTGCTGGCAATAAACATTCATGGCTTTACTTCATCCAAAAGTTTATTTCACTGGCATTCTTGTAGAACTTTTTTTTTTTTTTTTGCTGGATATAGAATTTATTTCTGTTTTTCCACTCAACTCCTTAGAAAATATACTTTCACTATTTTCTGGCCTTTGTAATTCCTGACAAGTCTATAGTCATCCGAAATGCTGTTCCCCTGTATGCAATGTGTTGATCTCTTCTGGCTGCCTTCATGATCTTCTTAATCTTTAGTTTACAGGGGTTTGATTATGTTACTTATTGAAATTTAAATTTTGGGATATATCTGAACTTTCTAAATCTACACATTTATATCTTTCACCAAATTTTGGAAGTTTTCTACCATGATTTCTTCAGATATTTTCTTGTCCCACTCTCTCACTTTATTCCCTTTTGACAACTCATGTTACCCTTACGTTAGACTTTTCAGTATTGTCCCACAGATTCCTGAAACTCATGTTTTTATCCAGTTGTTTTCTCTCTCTCTCTCCAAATCAAATTGCTTGGCTTTATTTCTAAGTTCACTGACTCTTCTGTCATCTATATTCTGCAATTATACTCATCCAGTGACCTTTTAAAATTATTTTCAGTGACAAAATTTCTATTTGTGTTTCCCTTACATTTTCTATTTCTCTCGTGATATTTCCTGTATTTTATTTCATTTTTTGTGTACTTTCCTTTCCTTGCCAGGCAAAGTTATCAAACCTGCTTTCAAGGTATCATAACTATGTCTGATAATCAAAACAATGGGATCATCCTGGAGTTGGCATCTGTACGTTGTCTTTTCCATTTGACTTGGACAATCTTGGAAATTGTGAACATTATATTGTGTAGATTGAGTTCTATTGTATTCCTTGATGAGTGTTGATAATTTTGTTTTAGCTGGTTTTAGTTAAAATCAAACTGTAAACTCTTATCTTTCTTACTATGGTTAATAGGTCATAAATTAGATTGGTTCTTCAAGTTTTTTCTGCACGACTTTGAACATCCTACAAGTGCATGTTTATTAACTAACCTCGAAAGTGTCTAACACATTGTTGGTGGAACTGCAGACTGGTACAGCCACTCTGGAAAGCAGCATGGAGAATCCTCAAAAAAATTAGGGATGGATCCACCATAAGATCCAGCTATCCCTCTTCTGGGTATTTTCCTAGAGGAGTTAGAATCAGCACATTACAGTGACACAGCAAAATCTATGTTCATATTAGCTCAATATACAATAGCTAAATTATGGAACCAACCCAGATGCCCCTCACTGGATGAATGGATCCAAAAACTGTGGTATATATATACAATGGAATTCTACTCATCAATTAGAAACAATGATATTGTGGCCTTTGAAGGTAAAGGATGGCTGTGGAAGAAATCATGCTGAGCAAAGTTAGCCAAACCCAGAGACCCAAGGGTCAAATGTTTCCCTCATTTGTGGAAGCTGGAGCTAAACCCAGTCTTGGGTGAAAGATAGTCAGACTCATGTATTAGACCCAGCAAAGGCATAGCAATATATAATCTAAGACAACCAAGGCAATGTAGGAGGAGGGAAGGGGAGGGGATAGGGGACCAATAGGGGGACGGAGAGGGAGGGAGAATAGGGAGGAATCTAGTGAGATAATCAATAATGTAGTATACTCTTTACCCCCTGAGTATCCAATAATACTTATGCAATCATTTAATTCAGGAAAACTCACAATGTAAGTATTTGTATCTTTTGTAGGGGAAAAATATAGAAGAAACAAGAGACTGCGGGGTGGACAATGTGGGGGTAATTCTGGTTTAAGAATATAAGCCTAACACATTATTACTTTATATGCATTTATGATTGTACAATAGCTCAACTCCTTAATAAAAAAATTAAAATATATATATATAAAACCTCTATAGTGTACATTGGTATTCTATATATTGTATTGTACATTCTATATATACATATGATATATATTTATAGTGTAATACAAAATATGGTCACAATCCTAATAAACCTCTTGATATTTTGCAATAGATACCTGACAGATTAAATTGTAGATCCTTGATTTATCAACTTCTAAATTGTGTGTGCTTAGTACAAAGACTTCTGCATTTTCAATCTCAACATATTTAAGCCCCAAGATATGGTTATTTCAAGTAAACTAAAATCATAAGTGGAAAAAAATTCTTTTTCATTCTCCTTAGGTACAGGAAATGATGAAAAGCAGAGACAAAATGTGAAACCTACAAGAATGAATCTCTCTTCAGTATTGTCATCAGTGTTAACACTACACTCTGTTTCCCACTCTGAAAAACAGTTTTTGAATAGGCATTGGTGGTGACTCTGCCTAAATGTGTTCTTAATTTATTAGTAAAAAGATAAAAGGTATCTTTGTAAAATTCACAGAACAATTTATATATATATATATATATATATATATATATATATATATACACACACACACACACACATATATGAATTTATCTGTCCAATCATTTGAAAAATTACACAATATAATTATCCATACTGACTCCCTTCTCAAAGCTACCTGAACAATAGCAAGTTCACAAATATAAGACTACTAGCAATTTATATGTCATAAGACATAAAAATCTATCATGTCTTCAAGCTGTTATGAATTTTCAATGAGAAAATGTAAAATAATTTATAATTGTATTTTGTTCTTTTAATAGAAGATTATTATTGGAATATCTCATATTTCTTAATAACTACAAAGTATTCTTTCTGCTTTCCTTTTTATCACTGCCTGTTATATTCTACCATTAAATTCATGGGATTTAATCTTATCCTAGGGGTAGCTCTTTTCTGATTTTTAACCTATGGCAAAATTCAAACATGTTATACTAGTCTGTACACACCTGTGGGTGAGTCAGAATGTCGCTTCCTCATTACCTTTATTGTCTGAAGGATATCTACATCATGTGGAATGTGTAACCAGTCCAACTGGTTTTTAGCAACAAAAAGCTTTAACTTGGTCTGTCTGGTATGAGATATCTACCCAAAAATCATAACTGAGATGATCATCTGATACTACTTTTGTGAGCTGAACCTTTCTTTTAATTTCTATTTGAACATTGAATCAGACTTGATTCTTTATATTGTTTAACTGGTGACTTAGTATGACTATATGATTGCATTACAATGAATTAAGCTTTTGTTTGAAGAGTCATACAGAAATGCTACTTTTTTAAATATCTGACTTTCATTTCTCATACTTATTTTTTTAAATCTCCTCCTACTTTTAAGGTTTATTTACTTTTTTCTTTCAGTTATCCACAAAAATGTGTCCACACTCAGACTCAATACATGTTCTTCACACAGATAGATAAGGTACTCGTCTATTGATTGTGGGCTTACAAAACTAGGCAAAAGCTGATAAATTTGAAGTAAACCAATGGAAGATGTTTGAGTGACATAACTAAGGTCATACACAAACAATCAGTTGCTTGAACAAAATGATTCAAAGATTGAGGGGCCAATATAATTATTAGTAAACCAAAACTTGGATAATACTAATGACATCTGAAATTAAGCATTTAATTTAGTTCACTGGTGTTCAACCCTAATACCAGATAACTTTAACAAGTTTCTTAAAGCAGAACACCAAAGATCTGACCAAACAAGCCACTTCACACCTTCCCATTGACTCTCTTTAATGCGTTTCAGAACTGTCATTTTTGACCTTTCAGTGGACCAGTGGTATTGGGCTTGCTATGATCCACTGATTCCATCTGAACATATTCAGCTGAGAAGAGAAGAAAAAATGGAGCCAAAGCTTCCCACATAATAACTCACATTCTCTACTAAAAGCATTGTCTAGTGTAAAAGATCAGCTAGAAGTATACAGCTTTCAGTTCTCAGCTCCTATGTGGCAGGAAGTAGTCCTAAGTCAGGAGTCAACATTACAGGTGAGAATCTGATTGGAAACAGTTGTCAAGTGGAAGAAGGAAGAGGAGTCTCAGAACAGGCCCTTTTAGAGTAAAATGGACAGAGTAAAGATATTACACATAGAATAAGAATGGGGAAATAAAATTTCAATTTCAGAGTAACCAGAGATTGAAATACATGACCTCTCCAGAAGGAATCTTTCAAGGATGCTTATGACAAAGTTATTCACAAAGACATGAGATGTTAAGTGTCCCAAGTGTTGTCAAGTAAGGTAATATGTGCAACAGCACTTAGAATAGTGACTGCATGGATAGTGGATTAATTCACTGGGAGGCCATAGCCCTCATAATCCAATCATTGCCTAAAAATATCCACCTCTGAATTTTGTTCCATTAAGGACCATACTTTGAAAATATGAGCTTTGGGTAGCGGGGATAACATTCCAGATCTAAACTATAACAACTGGTCTGTAAGGAAAGGTAAGTCAAAACTACAATGAGCTATCACCTAACGTTCGCTAGGATGACTAGAATCAAAAAGACAGTAAGTACTGGAGAGAATATGGAGAAATTGGAATCTTCATATGCTGCTGGTGGGAATGCACAATGATGCTGCTGCTTTGGAAAATAATTTTTCAGTTCTTCAAAATGTGAAACATTGTGTTATCATATGCCCAGCAACTCCACACCTAGGGTATACACCCAAGAGAACTGAAAACATATTTTCTCATGAAACTTGTATACCAATGTTCATATCAGCATTCATAATAACTATAAAGTGAAAACAACACAAATGTTCATTAATTGAGAAAATAATTTAGAAATGCTATATATCCATACAATGGAATATTATTCACCCTTAAAATGGAGTGAAAATTTATCACATGCCATAACATAGATGAACATTATGCTAAAGAAAATAAACCAATAACAAAAGATATAGTATGATTCCATGTGCATTAGCTATCTAAAGTAGTCCAGTTCTTAAAAACAGAAAGTAGAATATGGTTATGAGGGACTTGGAGAGGAGGAAATGAATGGTTATTTAATAAATATGAACTTTCTATTTTGCAAGATGGAAAAGTTGTAGAAATCTTTTGCGCAGCAATATGAACACACTTAACACTTCTAAATTGTACACTTTGTACAGTTATGAGAGTAAACTGTATATTATAGTGCTTTCCACTATAATCAAAATGTTTGAGGCTGGAACAGTGGCTCCGTGGTTGGAGCACTAGCCTGGCAAACGTGAGGACTGGGGTTCAAACCCCAGCACCACATACACAACTAGGTGTCGGAGAAACAAAGGCCAGATTTAAAAAATAAATAAAATTGATTCTTTCTCTCTCTCTCACTCTCTTCATCTCTAAAAAAAAAAATGTTTTTATAGGGCTGCAGATGTGACTCGGTGGTAATGCACTAGATTAGCAAGTGCAAGACCCTAGGTTCAATGCACAGTTCTGAAAAAAATAAATAAAAATAAAATTTAAAAAGCAATATATCCATACAGGGGAATATGATTGAGTAATAAAAAGGAATGAAGCACAGATACATGACTATTACATGGATTAGCCTATAAAATCTTGTTCTCTTTAGAAGGTAGGCACAAAAAACCACATATTATATGATTTCACTTTTGTTAAATGTCCAGAGACAGAAATGGTTTGTGGTTGTCAGGGAATAGTGGTGTGACTGCTCATGGGTGTGAAGTTTCTTTGGAGGGTGATGAAAATGTTCTGGAATGAGGTAGTAGCAATGGCTGCACAACTCTAAACGTTCTGAAAATCACTGAATTATACATTTCCAAAAGGTAAGTCTTGTGGCATGTGTTTTGTATCAATAAGACTATTTTATTAAAAAATGTGGAGCTTAATAGTTTTAAGTTTCACCTATGACAAGGGTGAGAAAGGAAAATAACTGCAAAACTCAAACAGGAATATCTGAGCCTTCCAGGAGAATTATCTTCCTATTTCTCACTCTTTACAAATTTCCTTGTTTGCACTATTTGGTCTCTTGTACATGCTTAATTTTTTTTAAAGTTAACTTATTACTTCTTGACTAGTAATCCATTATCAGTTTTAGTCACTCTGTCCTCTTTAATTTCTTTTACTCTTACGAAATTAACCTCTGTATTAACTCTTTTCAAACCCACTCATTCTTGAGAATATTTAAGTTGTGCATATATGAGAGTAATTACGTCTTTGGTGTTTTGTGCTTATATGTGCCTATGCATGTTGTGTGTACAGAGGTGTAGACAAGTATGATTCCAGGTAACCGTGTATCTGTGCTTAAGTTTTCATTGCAGTTATTTAACTGGGGGGCTGGGTTGTAGCTTAATGGTAGAGCATTTGCCTAGCACATATAAAGCCCTGAGTTCAAGCTCCATCACTGCAAAAAAAAAGGGGGGGGTAAAGTATTTAATTGAGAATATTTTAAAGACGATACTCACAAAAATTGTGCTTTGATGAGTAGCAAACAATATGAATGCACCAATGCCTTATTAGGCTCTCAGAAAAGTTTTGTTTTGTTCTGGAATGAGGTAGTGGCAGTGGCTGCACAATTCTAAGTGTTGATAGCATTTCTAACAAGCTAACACCAGATGGAGAGTGGTACTGTGTTCTGTCATGAACAGCTAGGATTCCAATAGGTAAAGATTGTCTGCTTAACTCCCTTTTAAATATTCCTGTAATTCTTTCCTCTTTTGGCTTATGTAATATATTTTTTAAAGAGAGGGGACAGTGAGAAAGAGAGAGAGAGAAACAATTTTATTTAGTTTTTCACATGGCTTTTGTTGCTCCAAGGCTTCTTGTGTATGTGGGGCTGGAGTTTGAACTCGCATACTCACGCATGCCAGGCAAGCGCTATAACCTCTTAGCCACTGCTCCAGCCCCTGTAATATCATATTTTAAATATATATATTTACATACACATATATATGTATATGTATATATGTGTGTGTGTGTGTATCTCAAATATAAAATTAAAAGAGGTCACAAGTGAATTCATGTTCTTCAAAAATGAATCGCTAAGAAAAGAAAAAGTATCCAGGGAAAAACAGAAGCACTGCTGTGTTTATAAAAAGACAAAAGCCTAGAAAAGTTACTATTGCTCTTCAATCCGGACCCAATTGCTTTATCACCTTGAAGGTGTTGGGCTAACTCCTTCTGATGGATGTGCAGAGGTAGGCTGAGAACTGAGAGGAGGAAAGGGAGACCATCAGAGAAGAGGAAAAGGGACCCATGGAGGAAGGAGGAAAAGGAAAGAGGAAACACAGGGAACCTCCCTGACCAAATCATATTGTTATTTTATGTTCAGTACGAATATGTAACAATAAATCATACTATTATATATAATTATAATGCACCAATTTAAAAAGTATGAAAAAGACTGGGAGGGGGGAGAATTAAGAGCTAGACCCAAAGCCTGGAGTCTTATAATGTCAGTCCACAGAGGAGACAACAGCAGGGACAAAGAAGAAACCACCATACCAATTAGGAGAAGCATGAAGAAAATATGATATTACAGAAGCCAAAAGAGGGAAGAATTACAAGAATGGAGTAGTCAGCTGTATCAACTGCTGATGGGTATGTAAATGAAAATAGTATTCAGTAAATTTGGCAAGTAGAGATTATAACGAGGAGCAGTTTCAATGGAGTGGTAAAAAAGGAGGCAGGAAAGAATTTGATTAGAGATTTATGGTGCCCAATAGATAAAAACAAACCAGTTACTTAGAGAAAATGTAATTCCTCTAGATGATGAAACTAAAGTTGGTTTTCCTTGGAACCTCTTAGACCCAAAATCTAAGATATATACAACATCCTCAACTTTCCAAAAAGTTTATTTAGAAAGGTTATAAAAGAAATGGATGCATTTCAGGAAAACTTGCAAAGAAAGTCAAACCCAGCAGGAGAAAACGTGATTTTCAGAGGCCTTAGAGGATTAGACATGGGCACATCAAGCAATGTTTGCAGGTTTGACTCTGTTGTTTTGGGGGGCTTTCACATTTTTATTGGTGCAGTATAGTCGTACATAATGATGGGGTTGTTGTTACATATTCATGCATGCACACAATATAACAATATAATTTGGCCAACATCCCTCCCAAGCACTTCCCGCCTCTCACTCCCTGGTCCCTTCTAGCCCTGGTCAGCAACCTGCTCTACTCTGCAGGTAGCCTGAATGCGCTGGCGGATCTACCTGCCTTTGAGCAAGTTTTTGCAGGAGATGCCTTCTTACCTATCCTAGGAATGATATTCTATTCCCTATTGATCTCACTGAGCAGTTAACAGGGAAAAATCACAATAGTGATTTAAAATTTTAATACCATTTTAGAGTTATACTAAACTAACTGTACTCATACGGGCTGTAGCTACAGGACTATGAGGGTCTTTTCTCTAAATAGTTCTATAACCAGGGGCAATTAACATCCTCAACCTTCAATCCCCTCATCTAATAAATGGGGTTAACAATAGTATATTCCTCAAAGGGCTGTTGGAAGGGGGAAATTTTACAGTGCCTGGGTACTTAAAACATGCTAGATAGCATTATGGTTTGAGAAGTTCTTCCTGGTGTTGGTGACTAAAGAGAGCGAAAGACGTTAAATAACCCACATTCCTAATTCAGAGACCTTCCAGAAAGGGAGCCAGACACTCTCCCATCCCATCTGCACTGCAACTACCTCTCTCCCCCATAAGAAAGTGGATTTGAAGTGGGGGTCTGGTTAAGGAGTACAATGTTCATGAAGAGAATACCAGTGGTTACTTGCTTCAAAGACAAATTCGAAAAGTTTGAGGGTGTGTATAGGCTCAACATCTTTTAGCCCAGTTAGATACCATATGAGTCACCAGGTTTGCTAACCTGCCTTGTAACTACCATGGAGAAGGAAAACATTGAGGGTGATAGTGGTTTAGCAGGCACATTGCAGAAGATGGAGTCAGCATCAGAATGGGAGTGCAGGAGTGTAGTGAAGACTGGCTACAAACCAAAGAAGGAGGCAGAACAGCCGCTGGTGCCCAGGGAAGCTGGTTGGGTTCAGTGAGAACACTCATCAGCCAGACCTGAAACCCCTCTTCAATGCTGCTGCTGATGGTGAGCTACAAAGTGAATGGCCAGCAGGAAGGAACAGCAGCTTCTCCTGGTCCAAACAAGACACTGACGGGATTTCCCTCTCAGAAGAGTACATATCAGGGGATGGGGTCATTAGAGAAACCACCTGCTCTCCTCTCTCGTACTCCCAAGTCATTGGAGTTTCCAGTTTAAATTGTGGTTATAAAAAATATCCAAGTCTTTCTAACAGAACTGAGTATTTTCATGATGATTATTCACTGATGAGTTTCAGAATCCAGTTCCGATGTGATTAAGGGTGTTGCCTAGGGAAAGGGAAAGGAGGGTTGAGCAGAACAGAGTCAGAAATCAATTATCATACGTAGCCATCAAGGACTTCAAATCTCACATCAGTTGCAGTTATCTGAAAACTGATCTCCCTTTTCTCAGCTAGTCCCTTGCCTCTGGTCATTGGGTTTTGTGTTTACATTATCTACTTTGGAAAGATTTTCAAATCTTTCCATTTTCTCCCTGCATAATCCTGTTAATAGAGCATAAAATGCCTAAAGCATGAATGGAAACTTGCCCTAGTTTACTTCCTGCTACCTCATCACAAAGATTTCCAGAAAAGCACATGCTCTTGTATATTTCTCTTTTTTATAATTGAAATATAGATCCTTTGTAAGCATACGATTTGTGAAAAAGAATATTAGAGTCTGTCTGGAGGGGCAGTGAGCAAAGCCCAGTGCACAGAGCAAGCATGTTAACCAGCATGCGCAACAAGCCCTAAGCTTTTGAATGACCTGTACTTGTTTGAAAATAAAAGAGCAGAGTTGTTTACCATATGTTGTTTAGCGATAAGTTGTTTTGACCAAGTGTGGTGTGGCCCACTCAGAAAACATAAAAAGAGAAGGCTAAAGACAAGCAGCAGACAGATGCACCAGGATGACCTGTGAGTGAAGACACCACGGAGGAGACTCCACCAAGGACTTCTCCTTGCTCACCGAGAGGACCCTGCAAAGGACTCCCTCCTTAACAAACAAGGACTCCATCAACTCTCTAGTGCATCAACCCACCATCATGGACTATCCACCCATGCTGGTAAAGACAGAGTAAAGACCATTCTCTGAAATGACTCCTCGCCTGTTGAACTCACAGATGAACTTGCCTTGCCATTGACTACTTGGTAACTGACAATATTAGATATTTCACACAAATTGACTACTTCATAAATGTGTGGGGTGTCTAGTGTGATTAATTATTAAGTAATTGATAACTGATCATTGAGAGTGTGTAACTGATAATTGATAAGTGAGAGAGTGTCCTAGAGTGCTGTGTAATAACCCGAACGTGTGTTAGGATAGTAATACACAATTATGTTTTGATGGCTGGATTATGACCCTTAAATAAGGAGATTTAAAATTAATGAACTTGCTTCATTGTGTCCTCCATATCTCAAGCTGATACTTATTGGTGTTGCCCAAAAGAACCTCCTCTGGACCAAGGCTTGAGGCCTTGGTCAGTTTACGTCACCACTGCAGGGCACCTGGGCAAGCGCTCTAACCACTGGGCCACTGCTCCAGCCTCTCAGAGACTATTGTTAAAGTTTTTTCGTTCATCTTTCGCATCTAAAGGAGTGTCTGGCACATCAGAAGTTTTCAATAAATATTTGTTGAAATAACTGAACTCATTTCCATGGCATTAAATGTTTTTCTGTGATATCATTTTTAATTGTTGCGCAGAATATTATTGTGTGAGTTATCATAATTTATCTAACCAGGCCCTGGAGAGCAAAAGAAAAATTTAGCATTATGATGGATAAGAGGTGTTCCAGCAGTCTCCCTTCACGGTGGAACTTGTTGCCTAGTGGCTAGGGCCACTGGGAACTCCAGCTGTCAGCCCCCTTTAGGAAATGCCTCAACTACAGAAAGCTACCTTGCAAGAGTGTCCCATATCTGAGGACAGATCATGGAGAGGCCCAGTGCAGAACCCCTCAAGGCCCTCTTCTTCCAGAGGTTGGTGCAGGGGTTGTCTGAGGCTGCCCTATCTATATTGCAGTTTGACTTTTCTCTGCCCATTCCTCCTTCGCTTGCCCTTCCATGGGTGTTAATTTCCAGGCAAACGGCACCATAAATCGTCTCAAGAGTTTGCTCCTGAAGAACCTAACCTGTGACAGAGATGGTTCTGACCCTCAAGAAACTTCCAAGTCTATTGATTAAAGCATTCAATAAATTCTAACATTATAGCCTTTACCTACCCCTAACACCAGCTCAAATTAGCCACGGTGTGGTGTATCATGATATTCTATAAACCCATTGAAAGTAATATTCTTGGTGCTGTGTATGACATGTGAAGCTCTAGAAGAAAGGGGAAAAGTGAAGAAATGGGAAAGGAAAGAAGGAGTTGGATACCATCAGATAATTACTTGAGCTCATCTCTTAGCTGAATTTCTCCCATCTGTTGGTTTCCAGATAGATCTCTAGCTCCTTATTAAACCACACATTATATAAGCATAACTCAGGCAATTACTATCCCTGTACTACCTGTCTGCACTATCTCCACTATAGCATGTGCAATTAGCAGAACTGAAAGTGGACATGACCCTGTCCAGGCAAATGGTTATCAGCATCATTAATGAGAAGTGGACAAACAGGACTTTTAATATCCAAAGACAGGGCTGGAGTTGTGGCTCAGCGGTTACGGCACTTGCCTGGCATGCGCAAGGATTTGGGTTTGAACTTCAGCACCACATACACAACTAAGTGTTGAAGCAATGGAAACCAGATGAAAAACTAAATAAAACTGATTCTTTCTCTCACTCTCTCTCACACTATCCCTCTCTCAAAAAAAAAAAAAAAATACTCAAAGACAGAAGTAATGAACAAATCACACTAACAAAAACAAATCAAATAAAAATAAAAACAAGCCTGGTACAGTAGCACACGCCTGTGATCCCAGTGACTTAGAGAGTCTGAGGCAGAAGGATCACAAATTCAAGTTCAGCCTTGGTGGCAACTTAGTGAGAGTCTATCTCAAAATAAAAAAATAAAAAGGGCTAGGAAGTAGCTCAATGGTGGTGGAATGCCCCTGTGTTTGATACCCAGTTTAAAAAAAAAAATGAGTTTGTATTTGAGGAATGAAGTCCAGATTTAGGACGAAGCTAAGGTAATAAGCTGAGCCGTATTAAAGTGTCAAAGCGCTTCCAGCAAACAGTCAATCAAACATTCCAAGGCAGCAGAAATCTACCAAGTGAGCTTCCTGTCACTCCCTGGCTCTGCCAGGCAGGTTCAGGCAGCATCAGGTTCAGCCCATGTAAGATGCCTTCTCCCAATCACAGACCACCCTTCCCTGGGACCGGAGGCTTAAAGAATCACTGCAGGGTAGAAAATCACCCTGAACTGGTGAAGACTGCAAGTGGACCTGAGGCACAGGAAGGAGGCAGCGGCTCTGTGAGTACCCCTGCTTCCCTGAGGGCTCTGTGAGTACCCCTGCTTCCCTCAGGGCTCTGTGAGTACCCCTGCTTCCCTCAGGGCTCTGTGAGTACCCCTACCTCCCTGAGGCTCTGCACTCCATGGTCGGGTAACTTTCCCAGGAACAAAGCTAGCCGTCTGTGAAGGACAGGGGAAGAAGTTACATTCTTGATTAATAGAGCCTGCTGTTTTTTGTAATTTAGGATATTGTAAGTATTCTGATCTCTTATTCTGAACTGTACAAATTGCTTTTCTAGAACCTTTGATGTTATTGACCTGTTCTCAGAACTGAGATTAAAGTTCTAGGGGTGTTCTTCAGCCCTCCTAATTCCAACCTCGAATTTCTTCGGTAAACCTCTGTCTCCTTAATTAACTCTCAGATGGATAGATGCCTTTTCAGACCCCCTCCTCCACCCACACAACTTCCTTGTGGAGTCAGAAAAGCAAAAGAATAGCTAAGGAAACAGTCATGTTCTTTCTTAAAAATGTATCCCATGGTCTGGGAGAAAGTTTCCCGATCTTTTTTTCAGAAATCATTTGGTTTTGCCAATTAGTAACGGGATTTGTAAGGCAATTTATGCATAATTCATCTCTGCAAACAGTTCTGTTCAATATATGCGTCACCTTAAATAAGTCATCAGATTAGCTGATCTACAAAATACTATTTTTACATAATTTACTTTTACTCTTCACCGATTAGTTGGTTCTCCAGGATCCACAGGTCCTAAATATATTTTTCTCCTCACAGTTTTACACAAATAAAAATTTTGAATGCTAGTACTATTTTTATAATGCTAATACTATTTTATGTTTGTAAGTCTAAACCTCCACTTACAACTAGTTTTAAGATTCCTAAGACATTTAAGGATTTGTTGCCTTGCATGTGCAAGACCCTGGGTTGAATCTCTGGCACTCGGGGGAAAAAAATTGCTTTTTAGATATGGATGAGTGCAGAAGGCCAAAACAGCAGGATCACTTAAGCCCACGAGACTGAGGCCAGCTCAGAATACATACTAAGCCCCTGTACTCCCCAAAAATACATTGCCAAATGTGAACATGATATTGTACTTGTTCCAAGCTCTTTACTTGTGTCAAAATATACTGACATATTATCTTTGTTTATATATATCAGAAAGTTTTAGAATACAATATAGCAGGAAAAAATTACACATATAAATAAGTTCTATTTTGGGTGGGAGGGGGTGCTGGAGATTGAATGCAGGTGTGCTCAACCACTTAGCTACATACTCAACCCTTTTTGTTTTTCATTTTGAGACAGAGTCTTGCTAGGTTGCTGCTGCCGGCCTTGAACTTGCTTCAGCCTACCTAGTCACTGGGATTACAGGTGTGCACTACCACACCAAGTCTAATTTTTGCTTTTAAACTCTTGCCAGGTGGAGCATGATGGAACACACCTTTGATCACAGTTACTTAGGAGACTGAGGCAGGAGGATTGAAAGTTTGAGGCCAGTCTCAGCCACCCGTTGAGACCCTGTCTCAAAAAATAAAAAAGGGAGCTGGAGCAGTGGCTCCGCAGTTGTGGTACTTGTGGTGCTTGCCAGGCATGTGCGAGTATGCTGTTCAAACCCCAGCACCACATACACAACTAAGTGTCTGAGCAAGGAAGGCCATGTGAAAAACTAAATAAAAATTGTTTCTCTCTCTCTCTCTCACACACACACACTGTCCTCTCTTTAAAAATAAATAAATAAATAAATAGGACTAGGAATGTAGTTCAGTAGTAAAGTGACTCTGGGTTAAACCTAGCAGGACAAAGTGGCATGTGCCTATAGTCCCAGCTACTTCAACGCTGCAGCAAAGGATCAAAAAAAAAAAAAAAGAATTTATATTAATTTTAATGTCTTTTTAAAATTGAAGACATTGTTTATTGACCGTTTCTTTTTTTTTATTACATGGATATAGAGATACAATTGAGGGGGAAACATTATCAAACATTCAAAAACCAATGTATATATACTTAGTTATCCAGGGCTAATTCCATACCATGGATGTCCAGCTTGGGTTCCCCCTGTTGCTCTTTCCCCCAGAACTCCTGAGTTAAATGGCTATCTCGTGGAGGACAGAGATCTCCTTCTGAGATGATTCCACCATATTCCCACCCTCCAGTCTCCTAGGAGTTCTTCCTACACCCTCCCCCCTATCCCCCTCCCTGTGCCTCCAAGTATCCTAGGGAGTCATCTCCCTGTTGCATTCAGAATCATACAATTTAAAGTTATTATCAGTTTACTAACTGATAATAACATACTTCTTCCCCATGTATTCTAGTCTAACATACTTCTAGTCTAACATACTTCTAGTCTAACATACTTAATAACATACTTCTTCCCCATGTATTCTAATAACATGTATTCTTAATAACATACTTCTTCCCCATGTATTCTAGTCTAACATACTTCTAGTCTAACATCCTTCTAGTCTAACATACTTCTAGTCTAACATACTTCTTCCCCATGTATTCTAGCTTCCACAGATGAGAGATACCATTGGGCCCTTGAGACTCTGAGCTTGGGATACTTCACTTAGCATAATTCTTTCCATCTCCATCCATTTGGCTGCAAAAGCCATAATATTATCTTCTCTAATGGCCGAGTAGTATTCCATTCTGTATAAGGACCAAAGTTTTTGTATCCACTCATAGAGTGAGGGGCATCTGGGTTGGTTCCATAATTTAGCTATAGTAAACTGAGGTGCTATAAACATTGAGGAAGCCCTATCACTATAATATGCTGATTCTAACTCTTTTGGGAAAATACCCAAGTGTGGGATAGCTGGGTCATAAGGTGGTTCCATCCTTAATTTTTTGAGGATTCTCCACACTGCTTTCCATAGTGGCTGAACCAGTTTGCAGTCCCACCAGCAGTATAACAGTGTTCCTCTTTTCCCACAGCCCCTCCAGCATCTGTTGTTAGAATTTTTCATTTTTGCCACTCTAACAGGAGTTAGGTGGTATCTCATTGAAGTTTTGATTTGCATTTCCCTTATAGCTAATGATGTAGAGCATTTTCTCATATATTTGTGGGCTTTCTGGACTTCCACTGTTGAGGAGTTTCTTTTAAGATCCGTAGCCCATTTATTGATTGGATTATTTGTTAGTTTTGGTATTTAGTTTCTTTAGTTCCTTGTATATTCTGGATATTAGCCCTCTGTCCGAGGTGTAGCAGGCAAAGGTTTTCTCCCATTCTGTAGGTTCTCTCTTGATGCTCTTGACTAGATTTTTAGCTGTGCAAAAACTTTTTAGTTTAATTGCATCCCATTCATTTATTCTTGACTTTACTGCTTGAGCCATGGGAGTTTTGTTTAGGAAGGCACTGCCAACTCCTATGTCCTGTGGTGTTCACCCTACTTCTTTTTCTAGTAAGTTTAAAGTTGTTGGCTTCATATCCAGATCTTTGACCCATTTTGATTTAATTTTTGTGCAGGGTGAAAGATAAGGACCAGCTTCAGTTGTCTACACAATGGCTGTCCAATTTTGTCCAACACCATTTGTTGAACAGGCTATCTTTCTTCCACACTATGCTTTTGCCCCCTTTATCAAATATCAAATAGTTCCAGATAGGGGAGTTTGTCTCAGGATCTTCTATTCTGTTCCACTGATCTTTGGTTCTGTTTTGATACCAATAGCATGCTGGTTTTACTACTACAGCTCTGCAATATAATTTCAGGTCAGGGATTGAGATACTCCCTACTTCTTCCTTCCTGTAGAGTATTGTTTTGGCTAGTCTGGGTCTCCTGTTATTCCATATGAATTTGAGAATTGCTTTTTCTATATCTGTGAAGAATGCCATTGACATCTTGATGGGGATTGTGTTAAATCTGTATAGGGCTTTGGGTAGAATGACCATCTTTATTATATTGATTCTGCCTAACCATGAGCATGGAATGTTTTCCCATCTATGCAGGTCTTCTGTAATTTCTTTTCTTAGTGTTTGATAGTTTTCTTTGTAGAGGTCCTTAATATCCTTTGTAAGGTTAATGCCCAAGTATTTATTTATTTATTTATTTATTTATTTATTTTGGAGGAGATGGTGAATGGGAGAGATTTCCTGATTTCTTCTTCTGCAGATTTGTTGCTGGAGTAAAGGAAAGCTAGTGACTTACTGCAGTTGATCTTGTAGCCAGTTACTTTGCTGAAATCACCTATAAGCTCTAGGAGTTTTCTGGCAGATGTTAATGGGTCTTCTAGGTATAGAATCATGTCATCAGCAAATAGAGATAACTTAACTTCCTCTTCTCCTATATGAACACCTTTGATTTCCTTGTCTTGCCTGATAGCTCTGGAAAGGGTTTCAAGGACTATATTGAACAAGAGTGGGGAAAGCAGACAGCCTTGTCTCGTACCTGAATTCAGTGGAAATGCTTTCAGTTTTTCTCCATTGAGGATAATGTTGGCAATGGGTCTGTTGTAAATGGATCTGACATAGTTAAAGTATCTTCACTTGATCCCTATCTTTTCCAAAGTTTTGAACATA
>PVKS010017427.1:0-42056 GCA_004027875.1 Aplodontia rufa
CCGGTGTACACGCACGTCAAAACCCCATCAAATTGCATTCTTAGGTAGTGCAGTTCATTACAGGTCGATTATACCGCAGCGAAGGGAGCAGGGAGCATGATTTTTAATTTTCTTCTGTGAGTTTACTCTGAATAGGATAGTTTATAAAACACCATGGCAGATATAACAAGCATTTTATCCACTTAAATAGAAAAGACCAACAAATAGAAATCAGTTACATAAAAGCACAGTGTTAAAGAAGATGAAGTGAGGAATGAGATTTGCAAACAGTAAAGCAATGCATTTTTCTTTTCCTTACAATTCATGTCCCTGTACAGCCTTCTCCCTCAGGGGAAAAGCCCAGAAGATTATAACCAGAGAGTCGAAGAGAGCAGATTTGACTTCGTTAGCAGAAGACGGAGTTTGCCAACAGCGGGCCGGAGTGTGGCTTTCCCAAACTTCCTTAATACATCAAGGGACAGAGGTAGGGGATCAGATCTCAGGCTTTTCTATCACAGGCTAGTACTACCTATGAATGACGGCTAGGCCGGTGGCTGAGAGAGAAAAATGAGGGAGGTAAGAGAACCCTCTTCTTCCAGCCTGAAGGATAGGGTGCAGGAGAGAACAGAGTTCAGAGGACAGCAGATGCTGGAGGCAGGGAGGGTTGGTTTACTGGTTTGCTTTGGTTTGGTTTTTGTTTTCCTCAGTACTAGGGATTGAACCCCAGTCATCCTCCCACTGAGCTACACCCCCAGCACTTCTTATCTTTTTATTTTGAGACAAGGTCTCCGTAAATTGCTGAGGCTGGCCTCAAAGTTGGAATCCTTCAGCCTTAGCCTCCCCAGTGGCTGGGATTACAGTTGTGCACCACTGAACCCAGCTGTTTTTTCACATTCTCTCAATATTCCCAGTCCCCAGGAAGACTGATGCTTGCTGGAGCTTAAACACAGAGGAGCCCTGGGTATAAAGACATCTGTTTTGGGGACTAGAGCAGTGGCTCAGTGGTTGGAGCACTTTCCTGGTATACGCAAGGACCCAGGTTGGAACCCTAGCAACACATACCCAGTTAAGTGTTGGAGAAGCAAAGGCCAGATGAAAAAATAAAAAATAAAAATTTTGATTCTTTTTCACTCTCTCCCTCTTTCTCTCTCTCTCTTCCTTTCTCTCTCTCTCTCTCTCCAAAAAAAAAAAAAAAAAAAAAGACATCTGTCCTCTTCACTGGAAGGTGCCAGACTGTCTGACTTCCTGGCCCAAGCCTGGGCTAAATATGTCCATATGTTGGAATCCTAATCTCCATATCCATATATTAGTTGTATTTGGAGGAGAGGAATCGTGTGTGCTGTTGAGGATGCTGAGAGAACAGAAATTTTGCTTAGGAAACAGCCCCGCATGAAGGCTCTGGAATTAGTTTATTCCATTGGACCAAACTGTTTCCTCACCCCACTCCTCCACCCAGGCCATCGATACCCAAAGAACACACCCTCAGAAGAAGAGCTGGATAGCAGACAAAACAAAGAGAAAACATTCCAAGCTGGGCACAGGGCACACGGCTGTAATGCTAGCAAGCTGGGCGGCTGAGAGTGGAGAATCGTGAATTTGAAGCCAGCCTCAGCGACTTAGCGTGAGCCTGCCTCAAAACACAAAATAAAAAGTTCTGGGGATGTAGCTCAGTGGGAGGGCACCCCTGGGCTCAACCCCCAGGACTGCTAAATACATAACAAATAAATGAAAGAAAACTCACTTTAGACACACAGCTGAGTGCATGTTAATAAAGTCGCAAGCCCACAACCCCAGATAACACCACAAATGCTTCAAGGCAGTCAGTGAGTGGCAGTGAGAGGTGACCCCTGCGTGCAAGACGGTCACAGAGTGGGGGTTGCGTCTTGATGGGTGGGCAGGATTTGGGCCAGGGGACAGGTCCGGTGGGGACAGCTGCCGAGCAAGGGCATGGAGGTGAGGGTGGGCACTTGGTCAGACAGTGGAGCAGAGGGCTCCTGCCCACAAGGGGGCTGGTCGTGCCCCAGTTGGTTAGAACGACCCAGAAACTCAGCTGTGCGTGAGCTCAGAAAAGGCAGGCTCCCCGCAGGCCTGGACTTGCTTTCTGGAAACATTGCAAAGAAAAAGCCAGAGCATGTGGCCTCCGGGTGCTGGGTGGCTTCTGCAGGTCCAGAGGCCATTTGGTCTCTCAAACAGTCTCAAACAGCTTCAGCAAGGCACTTAGAGAAGCCAAGGCCACCCTTCAGGGGGTGAGTCAGTGCCACGAGAAACACAAGGGTCATTCCCTCCCCGTACGGTGACATGCAGAAACCAGGGACTTGTAGCCAGAGCTGCCTGGCCCTAGTTCCTCTTCACTCCACGAAGACATCCTACAACGGCCTGGCTCACCTTGTGCATCAGCTCCTAGCTGGGCTGCTCAGCTACGCAGAAAGAGGCCACAGAATGGGCAGAGTGCTGGTCAGTGAAGCCACAGAAAGGGCAGGGTGCTGGTCAGTGAGACCTCCCACTCTGGTGCTGCTTTTACTGAATTGTCCCTTTCAGACACCGACCTCTCTCTCCCTCTGACCCCGACTGCCTGTAGTGGGATGCACACCAGGCTCTGGGCCAGCTTGTCTGAGATTCCCGAAGCCCACTCCTGCAGCTGACCACCTGGCATGAACAAACTGTGGACCACAAGGCTCACAGCTTTGGAGAGAAACAGAGCAGGACCACAGAGAAACTCAGTGGGGACCAGCCTGGAAGACTGAGCAGTTGTTCCCAAACCGATCGGTACACATGAGGATCCAGCCTTAACCCCACATAAAAAGGCAGCGACAAAAGCCAATTGGGGATCAATAACTCTTTTAAATGAAAATGTCAATTAACATCTGAAGAAAAATGTTTTGAGCTAAACTGTGTCCCCTCCAAATTTGTATGTTGAAGTCCTGATCCCAATGCCTTAGAATGTGACTGTGTTTGAAGAAAGAATGTCAAAATGAGGCTGTCGGTGGCCCCAGCTAAATGGGCCAGGCTGCTAAGACAAGGAAATTGGGACAGGGAGACACCTGAGGGTCCACACCATGAGGACACAGGGAATGTGTCAAGTCAAGGCCTCAGAACTCAACCCGCCAACACCTTGACCTTGAACGGTGAGAATAGATTTCTGCTGTGGAAGCCACCCATCTGTGGCAGCTTGCTACAGAGGGCAAGCAAACTATTCAGAGTCACCAAGGAAAGCGCGCCAGTCCTCGTTGGAGCTTAGCAAATGCCTGTCGGGATTCGGGGGAGTCATAAAGCTCTCACCTCTGGGGGGGGGGTCTGAAATCACCCCACACAGGGATTACCGGCCCGTCCTACCTTGCAGCTCCCAAGGCAGAACTCCAGCTCACTTCTGGGTCTTGCTCCTCACATCAAGGCCTGACGCACAACGATTGGGCTTTGCCCCCTCAAGATGCGCCCTTCCCGTTCTCAGTCCAAATGCTCCTACGTGCACCTTAGGTTTTCTCTCCCCCAGGGAGTGGAAGCAAGTGGACACAGATGGACTGCTATGTCCCATCCTCCTGGGGCACTGAACACTTATTTCTGGACGCAGGGATCCTAGTGAGACCCCGTGTGTGTCCTAGGAGCAACCAGGGGACCCCACCTCTTCAGAAGCCTTTTGCAGCCTTGGACTGCCTGAGACCAAAAAGTCTTCTGGGGAAACATCTCGGCCACCGTTCATGGCTGGGACCTGACATTCCTGGCCAGGAAAGGCCCTGCAGAGGCTGTGGAGGAGGTGGATCCTAGGGCACTGGCCGAGTCCTAGGGCACTGGCCAGCTCGGCCTCGAGCCCTAAGGGCTTGCAGGGAACGGGCTTGAGCGTACTGTGGTTGCTATGGAAAGATCTTTCCTTCAGCCTACTGTCCTAGGAACATTTCGAAACCGAAAGAGCTGTTTTGCTAAGTTCTCATCCTACGGGGGCCTGATCAGGCTGTGGCATGCACTACTGAGTGCAAAGGAGGGAGGTGGTTCTTTCTGCCCTCGTTGCCCTCATCGAAGGAATTGCCGTAAGTCCCGACCCTGGCTTAGAATTCACTGTACACCCTTGGCTGTCCTGCCCCACGAAGCTCAAGCCCTCTGCGGTTGGTGGATGAATCTCCAAGCGATTCCACCAGATGACCAGCCTGGGTCCATCAAAAGTGCTCAACCCAAATGCTGAGTGACACTTGGCAGCGTTGTGAGGCCCAGCAGCAGGTGACAGCCTGGGGGACACCCCACAGCACAGAGCAGCATGGGACTATTTATGGACCCTCTTCTGGGAAGTGACTTTGCTCATGATTAAAGGAATTGTCACAGGAGAAGAGGGTCCCCAAAGAAGGGTCCAAGGAGTTCCCAAAGAGATGGGGGAGTGATTCAGGACTGTGAGGTCCTTCTAATACCTGTTGGAAAGGAATTTCAGCACGTGCCCGTCGCAGGTAGAGACAGAGGTTCATTTAGGAAAGTAGGTATAGATTCAAGAGTGAGGGACTCAGTTTGGGGGTTCCCAGCTCTTCCTTTAAAGGGACACGTGCTGAGGGGTAGTTGTGGGAAGGTACTAGGAGCTCCATTAGCCTGGTGATCTCAAGATGGTTTCTGGTGGTCAGGTCAATCTCCAGATCCTCAGGCTCGCCTGGTCTTCATATCTGCTCAGTAGATAGCACTGGAAACCCCCCCAAATTACAGGCTCTCGAGATATCATCTTTGTTTTACCTAATCCATTTATTGGGTGAATAATTGACAGTGCATGGGTAGATTCACAGATTTCCCAGGAATCTGGAAGTAACAGGCCTGGGAGAGAGAAGGCTTAGGAACTGACCGACCTGGAGAGATGTGTAGGTGGGACTTCTGAGCTGAAATCTTGTTCAGGAAATAGGTATACATTCAGGGGAGAATGGGGTGATCTCAAGAGCGAGAGACGCAGTGACGGTAAAGAAAGCATTCTTTCCTTATGTCTCCTTTCTTTTTTTTTTTTTTTAAAGAGAGAAGGACAGTGAGAGAGAGAGAGAGAGAGAATCAATTTTTATTGAGTTTTTCACATGGCTTTTGTTGCTCTGACACTTAATTGTGTATGTGCAATGCTGGGGTTTGAACCTGTGTACTTGCGCATGCCAGGCAAGCGCCGTAACCCCTGAGCCACCGCTCCAGCTCCCTTATGTCTCCTTTCTACCTGTTCTACTCTTCCTATCCTATCCAGAACTTCCGCGAATCATGCGGCAATATTAATGTGTCCACAGTTTTATTATCTGGGTATCGAAACCTGAGACATTAGGTTTACATTTCACTAATTCCCACAAAACCACTGCAAGTTAAGAGACAGACACGTCCTCATTTCAGAGATGAATGAACTTTTGGTACACGAATATCAAGTAACAAGCAACCACCAAATCTCAGACACACAGCCATAGGTGTGTGTTTCTCACCCAGGGAGCTGCGGGTTGGCTGTGGTTCAGCTGATCCAGACTCCACTGGGCGAGGCTTGGTGCCAGGCCACGGGTGGGTCCCGACACGCCCTGTGTGCCTTCTATTCTGAGGTCAGGGCAACTGGAGCATGTGCATCTTAAATATGTCGGTTAACAATATCCACCTGGGTGTGCGAATTGTTGGCAGTCGATAGATGCCTCCATTTTCCAGCCTAAATCAGGGCATAAATTTCCTTTGAGAGGGGTCACCCTTCCCCATAAGAGGACGGGGAGAGAGACTCTCAGGACCAGAGATGGAGAGTCAGCTCCTAAATCACTCTGCACAATCAAACCTTTCTAAAATATCCCTTAACCTCCAAGGTTTCCCCCTAAATTTCCTAGTCACTTCTCCATGATTCATGCTTCCTGTTTAAAGCCCAAGCCCCCTAAGGCCCTGAGTCTAACCACTGAAGTTCCATTTTTTTTTTAACCTATAAACTCCTACGCGTAACATGTTGATAAAAATTATCTGCCTTTTCTGTTCATCTCTTTTGTTACCCTTAACCTGCAGGCCTCCAGGAATGAGTCTAAAAGTATAGAGGAAAAGTTTTTCCTCCTCAATAATCTCACAACAAAAAGCTCAAAGGCAGGGCTGGAGCGGTGGCTCAGCGGTGACGGCGCTTGCCTGGCATGCTCGTGTTCACGGGTCCAAACCCCAGCTCCCATGTGCACAGCTAAGTGTTGGAGCAATGAAGGCCATGTGAAAAACTCAATAAAAACTGATTCTCTCTGTCTCTCTCTCTCACTGTCCTCTGTTTAAAAAAAGAAAAGCTCAAAGGCACAACCGAGCAACACGTTTGTTCCTGTCACTTACTTCCCGCTAAAAGTCCCTTGGCTGAAGCCCATGAATGCACCTGCCAGGCCTCTGGTGAGAGGGGCCGGAGCTGATTGTGCTGAAGCTGGCTCTCAGGACTCCCCCTGGCTTCCTGACTGTTCTGCCCGATCAGTGATTGCCACATCACTCAGATCTGTTTGCTTTGTGTCTCCAGTAGAATTTTTCAGTTATTACATGTAGCAAGGGCACTTCTGGGTCACCCCCAGCACCGTACAATGCTGGCACCCAGAGGGCACACAAGGAGTAATTGTAATGGCAACAGTATTTTTTTTTCTTTCTTTTTCGCAATTCTGAAGATCAGTTGAAACCAGCACCTCCCACATGCAAGGCGCCCTACCACTGAGCCATCCCCCAGCCCGAGGTTGCAGAAGGACTGGTCAGGTGTACTTTTTCCTGTCTTCCTTCTAAAAAACCTGTGGTATGCACCACTGTGGGTGTCCTGGCAGATGACACAAAAACAAGCCCAAAACAGCTGAGTGCGTTACCGTGGCCACGGCGCTGGGAGAGACGGACAGCTCTTCTATGAGCAGCTGCTCTGATCAGTGCTGGATCCTTGAAGACTTCATTAGCAGCACTTTGCCAGAACTCAGCATATTAAAACCGGACAAGAAAGAAAGGAAGGAAGAGGAAAGATTGTTCTAAGCTTGTAATCTTATTTTCAGTTACTCTTCATTCAAAACTGAGACCAAAATCTGACCTAAATAGTCAAGAGATGGGAGCTAATTCAGGGTCAGATGGAGACGAGGCTGGTACTGGGTCAGACCTACTCTTCACTTCCTGTGCACAAGGACCATGCATTCATTTATCTATTTATTTATTTATTATTAGTACCAGGGGTTGAACCCAGAGGCACTTAATTACTGAGCTACATCCCCAGCCCATTTTTGTATTTAATTTGAGACAGGGTCTTGCTAAGTTGCTCAGAGCTTCACTAAGTTGCTGAGACTGGTCTTGAACTTGGGATCCTCATGTCTCAGCCTCCAGAGTTGCTGAGATTACAGGTGTGAGCCACTGCACCAGGCTGGACCATGCATTTATAAACTCCTCTCTTTTTCTTACTTCATCTTCTAGCTACTGCTGTATAATTATTGCCATTTTGCATCGGAGGAAAATTTGTCTGAAATGGATCATAGTGCTTACAGAGGGTGGAGCAGAAAACATAATCTGTGCTCTTTAGTTTTCTGTGTTAAATCCCTACTATGATCATTTAAGCTTAATAAACTATTTCAAACATTAAAAAGTATAGAAAATAATACTAGGGTACCCACCAACCTTGTAAAATGTGGCTGTTTCTCTTTTATTGTTTTTCAATGACAATTTTTTTTCCAGCACTGGGGATTGAACCCAAAGGTGCTTAACCACTGAACAGCATTCTCAACCCCTTTTTATATTTTATCTTGAGACAGGGTCTCTCTAAATTGCTCAAGGCCTTGCTAAGTTGCTGAGGTTGACTTTGAACTTATGACCCTCCTGCCTCAGCCTCCTATGCCACTGGTATTACAGGTATGTGCCATCATGCCCAGCTCAATGACTACCATTTAAAAAGCAAAATATTACAAACTGAAAGTATCTCATAACATTGCTCCCTATTCCTGTCACCTTCGCTGTAAGCCCAGAGGTTCCCGTGATTTGAATTGTGTTTCTAATTCGATGTGATTAGACACCATTACTTCCCATTCTGTGGCTTTCTGTTATATGTCCACGGGTATTTTCTGTATGTGTCTTTTTTTTTCTTTTTCTTTTTCTTTTTTTTAAGAGAGAGGGACAGAGAGAGAGAGAGAAAGAATCAATTTTATGTGGTTTTTCACGTGGCTTTCGTTGCTCCCACACTTCATTGTGTATGTGGTGCTGGGGTTTGAACCTGCATCCTTGCGCAAGCCAGGCAAGCGCCCTAACCGCTGAGCACCGCTCCAGCCCCTGTATGTGTCTCTTTATGCATGCGTTCTAGAAGCTTCTGAAGTGCATAGAGTGCAGGGACTGTCGGAGGACAGGCATGTGTTCCACTTTGTGGCCACGCAGCTCTCAGTGTGGTGGAAGCTTTACACTCCCCGAGTCTCCTCAGCAGCACTGGGCTTTGTCAGATTTTCAACTCTTTTCCAACCTGAGGGCAGTAAAGAGCCGCTCGTTTTGATCTGTGGCTTCCTGGTTGTCAGGCACAGCAGCGTCTCCTGCGTTCGTTGGTCCTCCTGTTCCTTCCCCTGAACGTGCCCATCCATTTTCACGTAGGGCTGTTTCTCTTACTGATTTGGAGCCCTGTGCGCTAATCTTTTCTCAGTTACATGCGTTGAAAATATATTCTCCCGGTTTGTTCCTTATCCTCTTATTTTTTAAATAAATTTCTCTTCTGGTATTGAAATTTTTTATTTCAATGCAATTAGCTAAGTTTAAATGTATGATTCCTTCCTTTGAAAGATAATATATGCATATAGCTCAAAATTCAAGAGGCACAAAAGAGCACACACTGAAGTCTCTTTTCTGACTCTTCTGTGGTCACCCAGTTGCCCTTGGTGTCCTTCCAACACTATCTTATGCATGTAAGAACCAAAATATAAATAGCCCAAATGCAGGCACACTGTAAACACCATACATATCTTGGTATCCTTCCAGAATTATCTTATGCACACAGAAGGAAAATATAAATATTTTTATTTTGTAACCCAAATATTAGCATGCTGTAACATTGTCCAAACCTTGGGGATTTTTTTTCTCCCTTACTATCTATACTGGAGATTATTCCACATAGGTGGATAATGACAGATCCATATTACTCTGTAGCATAAAGATAGTATGATTTACATGGAACCAGTTTCTTGCTGGCGAATTTCGAGCAGTCCCCACCTTTTGCTCTTAGGAACTGAGTGACCTTGCTTTTTTCACCGTGGGCCTATTTTCCATTACCTTGGACACTGCCATCAATCAGACAGCAGGATTTTTGCAACCTCATAGGTGAAAAATGAGATCTCAGTGTGGTATTAATTTGCATTTCTGTTGTTAATCGTGAAGTTGAACTTGAGCCTCCAACATCTAACTCACATTTTTTAAGACCACTCATGTGTACTTCTCTGTGGTCTGCCTGTTCATATCAAATTATTGGTACCCTATTAACTTGCAAAAGTTGTTTATTAATGAAACTCGGTCTCTGTGATATGAGTTGTGAATTTTTTCCCCAGATGGTTCATTGGTCTTTTATCCATACGTATGATTGCTTTTCTCGTGCAATTGGTCACAATTGTATTTTACTTTATGGTTTGAGCTGTCTTCGCTTTACTGTGTTCTTTGATCTGATGTCATCTTGATATTTGTCTGTCAAGGCAGTTCACTGTTCTTTGTTCTTCTCCAAATGGTCTTAACTACATTTGTCCTTTGTTTTTCCAAAATAATTTTAAAATCAAATGAATGAATAAGTTAAGTGTGGGAGGCTTGAACTCTTTAGATATTGAGTTCCTTTTTCACGGATGGGGAGACTGGTATAAACAGCTACCACATGGAGAACCAAGCACTCCTAAGAGCTGTACATATTCTAACTCAAAACAACTCCTACTACATGGTCCTATGATCCTTCCTGTTTTATCCATGAGAAGCTGCGGCACTGAGAAGCTATTGACCTTTTCTAAGGTCATCCAGCC
Organism: Aplodontia rufa; assembly: GCA_004027875.1. Taxonomy (NCBI): domain Eukaryota; kingdom Metazoa; phylum Chordata; class Mammalia; order Rodentia; family Aplodontiidae; genus Aplodontia; species Aplodontia rufa. The sequence continues at coordinate 9,894 of PVKS010017427.1, forward strand.
AGTAGATAGAGGAGCAGGGATGGAGCCTCATTAACCTGCCTTTGCGGAAAGGTCTTTCTTTTTCACATTTATTATTGGTGTGATAAAGTTGTACATAACGATGGGATTTGTTGCTATACATTCATACATGCACTCAACACAACTGCCAAACTCCACCCAAGCACTCCCCCCTTCTTCCTCCCATCCCCGGTCCCTTTCTTCTGCTGATCTCCCTTTGAATTTTTTTTTAAATTTTTTACTATTTCCATTTTTATTGATTGTGTGGGAATTAATTAATAACCTAGAGGTGCAAAATATACTTGTTTTACCCTCTCTTTTTTCTCTCCTGTCCTTTCTCCCCTCTCCCCTTCTCTTTCCTCTATTCTACTAGACTTCCTTTAGTTATCCATTAATTTGTATTTGAATAGTTCTTTATGTAATCTTATCCTTCCCTCCCCCTTTCCTTTATTTTATCAAGCTTCCTCAAATGAGAGAAAACATTCGACTTTTGAGTTTCGAACTTTGGTTAATTTCACTTAGTGTGATTTTCTCCAATTCCATCCATTTTACCAGCAAAAGTCATAATTTCATTCTTTTTGGCTGAGTAGAACTCCACTGTGTGTGTGTGTGTGTGTGTGTGACAATTTTTTGATCCACTCATCTAGTGATGGGCATCTGGATTGATTCCATAATTTGGCTATTGTGAATTGTGCTGCTATACTCACTGAGGTAGCTACGTCGCTGTAGGAAGCCAATCTTAGGTCTTTGGGGAAAATCCCCAAGAGTGGGAGAACTGGGTGGTTCCATCCCTAGTTTAAAAGATCCTAAAATACCACACACTCATGAGGGAACCTCTGGAGAGAAGTCGGGGAGTGGGGGGGATGAACACTTAAAGACCGTGTGCTCGGGTTTTTAAGTCCCACTTAAGGCTCACAGTGACCCTATGCAGTGGTGATTATCAGATTGTCAGTCCTGATTTTCAAATGCAGAAAGAGTCCCAGAGAGATGAGCAGCTGGCTCAAGATTATCTCGCAGGCCAGACGTAGAGTGGGACATTAGCCAGCCCCTGCCCGCCTGCAAACCCAAGCTGAATGGTTGTAGTCCGGACGTGCATAAGAGCCTGCAGTCTTCTCCGTGCATTTTCAGGAATAGGTGTTTAAGGACCCCAAACCAAGGTCAGCCCCCCAATGCTAAGTACGAACACCAATGAAGCCAAAAAAAAGCCTCTCATCTCTCTGAATGCCTTTGAAGTGGGGTCAGAACTTGGCCGTCTGAACAGTGGAGAGGTCATAGATGGAACCCCTCCTCTGGCTTCTGGAGGGGTCTTGAGGACAGCCAAGGAGCTCCGTCGTCAGCTAGCAGACATTCAGGACAGCAACACGGGTGCCCTGTGCAAGGTTCTTGAACCTCCCCCTCGTGGTGGGCAGTCCAGGAGCTGCTCTGCAGCTGCCCAAGGGACACGGCAATCATAGGCGCCTGATGCCAGCAGAGGTGGTCCTGAGGAAGGGGGAGAGGGCTCCCCGAGGCACGCAGCCACATCCTCATCTGCCCTCAGCTGTCCAGATGGATCTGGGCGATGGCTTCAATATACCCTTAAAATCCGTCTCGTCCCTGGAAGCCAACTTGATTAAAACTCTCTCATTTTATGTTCTTCAAATAGCTAGGAAACTCTATTTTAAATTTTGTTTTTAAAAAAACAATTTAACACCATTTACAAAAATAACATGTAAATTACAGGAAAATCTGGAGAGAACAGGAAAGAACGAAAATCTCCATAATCCCCTACCGCTGGGGCCCTCCTGGCTGACAGGGCTGCTACTTACAGGCTTTCAAGGCGGGTGGAGAGGGAGGGAGATGGAGATAACAGAAATGATACTGCTCTGCAATCTTTTGAACTTAATTCTTTTCACTTAACAGAAACAACTTTCTATGATGAAAAAATTATCTTTTTATCATTTTCCCCCTTTGGTTCCAGGCATTGAACCCAGGGGCACTTAACCATCGAGCCACATCCCCAGACATTTTTTTTTTTAAGATAGTGAGGGAGAGAAAGAGAAGAGTCAATTTTATTTGTTTATTTTTTCATCTGGTTTTTGTTTTTCCAACACTTAGTTGTGTATGGGGTGTTGGAGTTCAAACCTGGGTCTTTGTGCATCCCAGGCAAGAGCTCTATCACTGAACTACCTTTCCAGCCCACCCAGCCCTTTTTTATATTTTATTTTGATGCAGGGTCTCAATAAGTTATACAGGGCCTCACCAAGTTGCTGAGGCTGGCTATGAATTTGTGATCCTCCTGCCTCAGCCTCCCGATCCCCTGGAATTACAGATGTGTGCCACCACGTGGGGCTCTTTATATTTTTAATGGATGAATTTTATTTCATTATATAGATTTCTTTTTCCATTTTATTTATTTTATCCCTCATGGTGGATCTTTATGCTATCTCTGATCTTTGGTGATTACAATCAATTCTGAGGAGGGAAAACTCTCATAACCCAATCTTCATTGTGTCCATACTAATTTTCTTGCGATAAATTCCCGGAAGGGGGATGCTGGATGAGTGGGAACGCACGTGGCTGGCTTAGTCTAGAGCCTGGGGCTGGGCCTGGTCTGACCTCTCCCCTGAGATGCTGGGATTTCCAACAGGATTCTCAACCTCTCTGGCCTCTAGGGGCGAAGTGACATTCTAGGACACAACAGGGACCTCGCCCCTGCTGGCCGCTGGCCTTGGATTCTCAGCAAGCAGATATTTGCCTGTCTGTTGCTTTCACCCTGGCAGCTGCCTTGAGGGAAGGTGCAGCCCCCAGCCCTCTGCACTCTGGAATTGCCAGCTCTACACGAGACCAGCTCTGGAAATCTCCTGGGGATCTTCCTGGGGGAAGCAGAAAATAAAACTGCCTCTGAAATCAGTGATTTGAGGAAGGAGTCAAGGAACTAGCAATGCTATATTGTATGTTGAAAACTGGCTAAGAGTGTAGCTTTTAGGTGCTCTTACCACATACACTGTGATATGGAGGGTGGGATATGTTAATTTGCTTACCTATACTAATAATTTCACTATGTATATGAGTATCAAAACATCTTTGCCAGGCGTAGTGAGTGCACGCCTGTTATCCCAGGAGCTCGGGAGGCTGAGGCCGGAGGATCACAGGTTCAACGCCACCCTCAGCAACTTAGCGAGGCTCTTAGCAACTTAGTGGGACCATGTCTCAAATAAAAAATAAAAAGGGCTAGGGATATGACTTAGTGGTAGAGTACCTTGGGTTCAATCCATAGTACCAAAAATAAATTTAAAAAATAAAAAAAGGCTGAAGCAGTGGCTCAGCAGTTATGGCGCTTGCCTGGCATGCATGAGGATGTGAGTTCAAATCTCAGCACCTCACACACAACAAAGTGTGGGAGCAACGGAAGCCACGTGAAAAACGAAATAAAATTGGTTCTTTCTCTTTCTCTCTCTCTCTCTCACTGTCCCTCTCTTTCTTTAATTAAAAAAAAAAACCAAAATCTTCTTTTTACAACGTAAGCCTATCTAACTACTTAAATAACAAATAAATAAAAGTTTAATTATATTAGTTCTGTTCGAATTCATCAGAGACCTGGACACTATTCCGTTTAATCAGTTTAAATATATGTAGGCAAGAAAATCTCCAGTTTTAATTAGTTGGGTCATTTGGGGGCTGGTTTTCTTTCTTTTCTTTCTTTTTTTTTTTTTTTTTTGTTACAATTGAATGAACCTGCGTTTCTACTGATATTTCAAATCTGAAAGAAAATTCGTATATTTGGAAGCCATGCCACGTGGGCTCAGATCCTGGTCTTGACTCTCACACTTCTTAGAAATCTGCCTTGAGCAAGAGAGTTAACTTTTTTGTGCCTCAGTTTCCATATCTGTAAAACAGGAATCAGAAAGCCTACCTCACAGCCACTTGCCAGGATTGAATGAGAAAACAAAGATTGTGTGTCCCCGAGGTGAATGCTTAGAAAACGTTAATCCTCTTTTCTTCTCGTAATTCAGCAGCTGGTCTGTGTGGTTTATGCATCACCAGTGTGGAGCGCTCTCAAGTGTAGTGTCTCCTATTTCAAGGTCACTGAGTATTTTGAGAAAGAGTGGAGTCTTCTTTCAGGTTGAGTCTCATTCATTGCAACAGACTGTGATCGTGTTTTAACAACTGTAAAAGACTGTGCTATGTGGGGCTGGAGCAGTGGCTTGGTAGTTACAGTGCTTGCCTGGTAAGCACGAGGACGCGAGTTCAAACCCCAGCACCACGTGCACAACGAAGTGTTGGAGCAATGACAGCCACATGAAAAAACTAAATGAAATGGATTCTCTCTCTCTATTTCTCTCTATCTCTCTATGTCTCTCTCTCTTATTTAAAAAAAAAGACTATGCTATAGGTACCAACTTGGACAATGTTTTCACATTCACGAGTATAAGAAAAACAAATGAATAGAGGAGGTAAACTGTTGAAATGATGGGAGATCATCTCACTTCCTGTCTACAAGGATCAGCCTTGCATTTGGGTCAGCCACCAGCACTGAGCTCCAACTTTGGGATTCAGATGTCACCATCTGCTCCACACCATTTGCTCTTCCCGTTAAGAGCCACTCAGAGTTACCTTTGTTAAAATCACAGAGAGCAGTCCTCCCACGTACACGGGCGGGGGAGATCTACAGGTTTTCTTCCCTGTCCTCTGTCTGGCACGCCAGTTGCCTGTCCTGGCATCTCCCCTTGTTCCTAGTCCAAGGCTTGGAATGACTGGCTCTATTCATTTGTCTTCAAGCCTATTCGAGAGAGATCAAAATCACAGGACCAGGCGGGGTGAGGCACACCTGTGATCCCAAGCGACCCAGGAGGCTGCAAGTTGGAGGCCAGCCTCAGCAACCTCATGAGGCTACTTCAAAATAAAAAGAACTACTCAGTGGTAAAGCACCCCTGGGTTCAATTCCCCAGTACCAAAGTAAAGAAATAAAAAACAAAAGGAATTGAGAACAGGGGAAGAGCCCATGTGCATACACATTCACAGCAGCATGACTCTCAGTAACAGTCCAAATGCTCATCAGCAAACGAATGGATGCGTGAGCCCCGCTCCGTACACACACTGGAGTACTTATGGAACCCTTAAACACACTGATGCATGTTATGGAAAACATTATGCTGCGGCTGGAGCCATGGCTCAGGGCTTACGGCGCTTGCCTGGCATCCGCGGGTTCAAACCCCAGCAACACGTACACAATGAAGTGTTGGAGCAACCAAAGCCACATGAAAAGCCAAATAAAACTGATTCTCTCTCTCTCTCTCTCTTTCTCTCTCTCTCTCTCTCTCTCTCTCACTGCCCCTCTCTCTTTAAAAAAATATGCTCATTGAAAATAAAACAGGAACAAAGTCACATATGGCATGAGTCCATTACTATGCAATATCCTGACTCGCTAAGTCCTTAGGAACAGAACACAGATTTGTGGTTGCCGGGGTCTGGGGAAGATCGAGGGTGACAGGCAGCAACTGCACTAGGTACGGGGTCCAGTTTGGGACTAAATGGAGGTGGCACCTGCACAGCACTGTGAATATACTAAACACTGCCGAAATTTTCACTTGAAAATGTTCAGTTTCATGTTATGGGAATTTCACTTCAGCAAATTACTTTTAAAGAAATCAGAAGAGGAGCAAAACCACTCTTTAAGAAATAAGCCAACACACAAACATTCCAAGAGGGACAAAGGGGCTGCATGCTCTCCAGGTGACGTGAGTATTTCTCCTCATTTGTAAAATCGAGATGACTGTGGACCTGCCTCACAGAGCTGGTGGGGACACATGACAGTACTTAGAACAGATTTGCATGTGTCAGATGCTTCCTGTGTTACCTGTCATCACGATCACTAATTCTCACCCAAGGAACCCACTAGAAAGCTTTTCTTAAAGTCCTGATGGAATGGCCTCCTTCGTTCCTATTAAAGTTATAAAAATCAATAGCCCTTCCTTAGGAGAAAAAAAAAAGGCACCCAGCTTCCCTGGGTGTGACTCCTGTCACTAGCTCTGTGCCCGCCTGATGCTTTGCAAACACTTCTGGGTAGGTACATAGTCCCATTGCAGCTGGGGAAACTGAGGCTCAGAGATGTTAACTTGACCCATATCTCACGGTTGATCAGTGTCAGAGCCAGGATTCAAAGCCATGTTTGCCTCTTTCTGAAACTCGGTCCCCTCCTCAGCAGGCCCTCATTCCCTCTGGGTCGCGGAGGGCAGGGAGAAGTGGAGAAGGGAGTACACAGGAAAAAAGCAGACATCACCAGCGGGTGCAAACCCTGCTGCCTGGTGCTCCTCGCTCTGCCTAATTGGCCTCATCCACACACTTCATTCCTTTCATGATACATTAATCCCAAGTACCAGCCTGGGACCAACCTGATGTGGTCTCGTCCCGCCACATTAACTCGCTGATTTGAAAGGAGTCCTAAAATATCCGCCAGGACAGATGCACAAGATATCTGAGACCTCTCTGTGTCCTCTACTTCCACCTCTCCTGTCCTACGTCCACTGCACCACTCAACACAAGTGAGGAACGACCGCTACCTTACAGTGAAAACCTCTTAGTATATTCACCAGGTCATGCAACCACCACCTCTTCTAGTTGGGAAACATTTTCATCATCGCAGAGTGGATCCTCTTTCCCACCACTCCACTCAGGCTGGGTGTGATGAGCCTAAGACATGGGTGTCTGCCCGGCTCCCCTCTGCTAGGATAGTGCCTGGTCCCTGCCCTCTGCCACAGCCAGAATCCTAATACCCTCCCTGTCAATGAGAAATCTGCAGCTGATCAAGGCATGGAAAAACTTTCCCTCCTCCAATCAGCAAATGCTTCAGTAGCTAGCTTGGGACCAGGCCCAGCCAATGGCTGAGCAGCCGAGGAGGCAGGTTTCTCCCTCACTAGAGGGAGAGATGGAGGTGAGAGACAGTGGAGATGCACAATTTAGAACCAGCCTGTTAGCCAGCCTCTGTCTGCTGGGGATCAGCTGCAGATCCCCACCCCTGGGCGGTCGGGGGCTCTCGAACTCAGGACACTGATGGGCGGTGATCTGAGCCCCCTCCAGCGGTGTCTTTGGAAACCTACTCTTCCTGGGCTCTCTCCTTCTTCCCTCTTTCTTGGGCCAAGTAACACAGGAGGCTGCCTGCCTGTCTGTCGACTCTGTTTAAAGCATTGCTTCCGCTACAGGAAACCCAAGCAGATTTCAGTCTCACCTCCAAAACCAGGAAGTTAGTCTCAGTGGGATGGAGTAGGTCCCCCACTGTGCATTTGCTTTGCTGTATGCACCAGGCTGAGGTTGGGGTGCAACAGGAAGGTATCACCAGCACAGGAGGTGAGGAGCCTGTGCCTCTCTGGCCTCACCCTGGCTTCACCCTGTTGCTCCTCGGCCACAGGGACTCAGAAATCTGCTGCTGTCCAATAGGACCACGGAGAGCAGATATGATCAGCTCTCAGGAGCCTGCCCAGCAAGCTGGAGACTAATACGGGGGCTGCCTGTAGTCCCAGCAGCCCCGGAGGCCCAGGCAGGAGGATCCCAAATTCGAAGCCAGCCTCAGCAACTCAGTGGAGACCTAACCAAGTTAGTGAGACCCTGCCCCAAAATAAAGAATTAAAAATGGGCCATGGATGTCATGGTTGTGGCTAGGTGGTTAAGCATCCCTGGATTCAGTCCAAAAAGAAAAAAGAAAAAAAATCAACAAACAAAAACATAGAGCTGCGGCAGCAAATTCCTCAGCCTGTACTGCAAGCGTGTGCTTTCCCAAAATAAACTACCCGGGAGCCAGGCGGCAACCACAAGGTGGTTAGGTGCCGCTTTGGAAGCAGGAAGTTAGTGGCCATGCGTTGGGGACTCCCGCTGTTCATCTCTGCAGCAGGAATTCCGGAATCAGCAGGCCAGGCCCTTGGGCCAAGGCTCGCTCTCTGGTGACCACACTGGAGTGGCTGCTGCCAGCTGGCCTCTGTGACTGGCCGGCTCCTCTTCTGATTAGCACAGCACACTTTGGATGCGGTGACTCTTGCAGTTGGTTTTATAGCCAAGCCTTTTGGCCTGGAAGCCAGTCTGTCTCCTTCGGGTCGCTGTCCGTGCCTGCTTCCATCTCATTTGACTTTGATCTGGAAATTTGCCTTTCTCAAATGCCAATCATGTTTCAGTACCTCCAGCTCCCTAGGGAGGCTTCACACTGACCGGCTCCCTGGTGCCTCTATGGTCGTTGGAAGAGAGCACAGCAGAAATGGGGGCCTCAAAGGTCATGTGCAAGGGTGTGGCCTCTGTCTTACTGGAAATGGAGCTCTGTCAAATAGCTGCAAAGGAGAGAATGTCAAGATTAGATTTGCATTTAAAAAACAAGCAGCAATGTGAAAGGATTAGGGGATGGAGAATATAATTTTAAAATGTCTACAATTTGTTGACACTTGTCCCCTGAAGAGGTGGAGTCTCATAGCTTCCCTCTGGTGAACTGGCTCTCAGAAGTCCTCACCGCACGGAGAGACTTTGTACATGTGTTCTGGCTGACACCCCCACTGAGGTCCCAACCAACAGCCAGAAACAAAAATCAGGCATATGTGGAAGGAAGCCTTAGACCCCAGACCAAACCCGCACCGGACAGCAGCTGCTAGAGACAGAGGCCCACCTAGCAGAGCCCAGTCATCACGGGCTGAATTGAGGTTCAACAAAAACACATGTTGAAGTCTAAACCTCAGTGTCTTTATTTAGAAATCCTTTCTTTACAGAGGCAATTAAGTTAAAATGATGTCCTTTAGTAAATGAATGTTAATCCAATTATGACTGATGTCCTTAAAAAAAAAGGAGAAATGTGGGGTTGGAGCAGTGGCTCAGAGGCTACGGCACCTGCTTTGCACACACAAGTCTCAAACCCAGCACCACAAACACAACAAAATGTCAAAGTGTCAGAGCAACAGAGGCCACATGAAAAACTAAATAAAATTGGTTCTTTCTCTTTCTCCCTGTCCCTCTCTCTTAAAAAAAAAAGGGGGGGGGTGGACATAGAAGCAGACATACACAGAAATTTGGTCAGTTTGTAGACACACAGGGAGAATGCTTTGTGAAGATGAGGATTGGCCCAGTGCATCTGCGAGCTAAGGAACAGCAAAGATTGTTATCCCACCACCAGGATCTAGAAAGACGCAGGAAGTGTCGCCCAGGATCTAGAAAGATGCAGGAAAGTGTTGCCCAGGATCTAGAAAGGCACAAGGATGATTTGCCCAGGATCTAGAAAGACACAGGGCAGCATTGTCCAGGATCTAGAAAGACACAGGGAAGCATTGTCCAGGATCTAGAAAGGTGCAGGGAAGTGTTGCCCAGGATCTAGAAAGGCACAAGGATGATTTGCCCAGCGTCTAGAAAGACGCAGGGCAGCATCATCCAGGATCTAGAAAGGCACAAGGATGATTTGCCCAGGATCTAGAAAGACACAAGGCAGCGTCGCCCAGGGTCTAGAAAGACACAGGGAAGCGTTGCCCAGGGTCTAGAAAGACACAGGGAAGAGTTGCTTTGCATGTTTCAGGGGAGCGTGTGTCTCTCGATATCTTAATTTCAGTCTCTAGAACTGTGAGACAATACTTTTCTGTGGTTTCCAAGTCACCCAGTTGGTAGTGCTTCATTATAGCAGCACTAGCAAACTAACACATAAAAGGGAAAAATAATAAAAGGTTACTGCTCTCGTGCACCATTGAGTGTGAGACGGTTTGTCACACAGGTGTGGAAAGTGGAAGCCGATTTTTATATAATAAGGAAGCATTTCTGAACAAACGCCTAAAACATCAGGCATTGGCTTTGGGACCGGACAGCAGGAAGAAGCTGGAAGGACTTCTGAGATTAAGAGTAGAAGCCTGAACGGTCACCGTCAGACCCTGAGGCAGGTGAGGATCTGGGAGAAAGGGGCCCGTGTTGTGCTCCGCAGAGCTTAGAGCACACTTACAGGAGGTAAAGGACGATTTAGCTAGGACATTTCCAGACAGGGTGTTGAAGGGGCCGCCTGTCTCTTCTAGAATAAATAAGAGGAGGGGACGAGATAAATAAATATCAAGAAGCCAGAATTTTCTGAGTTTGAAAATGAAACATTTGTTATTCCCAGCCTCTCCAGAGAGCAACCAACTCCCAGTTTAAGAAATAACTCTGAGCAAAGATTAAATCCAGGGCCCTATCAGAAAAAAATGATCTTTTGACAAAGTCAAGGGTATGACTTTAAAAATCTTTAAGTTGGATCTCAGAGAAATTTAAGGCTGAACCTCATAGATCTTTTCAAACAGATAAAGCTATCTTTAGAGTATTTAAGAACATTCTCCTGCTGGGTGTGGTGGTGCACACCTGTAATCCCAGCGATTTGGGAAGCTGAGGCCAAAGGATTCCAAGTTCAAAGCCAGCCTCAGCAATTTAGCTAGGCCATAAGCAACTTAGCGAGATTCTGTCTCAAAATAAAATATAAAAAGGGCTGGAGATGTGGTTCAGTGGTTAACTGCCCCTGGGTTCAATCCCTGGTACCACCCCCCCCCCCACACACACACACAAAAAGAACATTCTCCTGAGATCTGATGCATTAAACAAATCTGTGGAATTGTAAGGAACTTTTCTTTAGCAGAAAACAGGGAACTCAGGATAGACAAAGACTAATCACCATGAAGTTTATCAGAGGGTTTTGTCTAATTAAATGGCCATAATAAGATCAGTAAGAAAACCACAACGCTCTAGAGAGAGTTCCATTGGCAGAAACACCGCCCGCTTGGATCAAGAGGGCGGAGGCAGTGCAAAATGAGAAGAGGACTCTGGGTCTTCCAGCTTCTTTAGGGAGAAAGGATACTCAGTTGTAAAAATGGGCTATGATGCCTTATAGAAAAGGAAAGCTAATTCAGAAGACAAAAACACCAGCTCACAAAGTGGAGCCAAGGAGTTGGAGCAGTGGCTCAGCGGTTGCTGCGCCTGCCTGGCATGCAAGAGGACCCGGGTTCAAACCCCAGCCCCACGTACACAACTTGAAGGGTCAGAGCAATGAAAGTCACATGAAAAGCTAAGTTAAATCTCTTTCTGTCCTCTCTTACTTTTCCTCTCTCTTTAAAAACAGAAAGAAAGAATGAGAAAGAAAGAAAACAAAAGTGGAGCCAAGACCCACAGAGACTGGTTCCCAAGCAGAAGCATTAAGCCCTAAACAACAAGCTGGCAATGTGACCTGTTGAATTTCAGAACTGCGGCGGAGAGATGACTGCTCCACAGTTTCCTCCTTTCGGATGTGAGGGTCTACCTGTCTCATCGTTGGACGTTGGGTGTGCAGTGGGCAGATTTCTTGTTTCTTTAGCTCACTGGATTTCAGACTGAGAGGAGTGGTATCCAAAGACGTGTAGCTGAGAAATCACACCCAGAGAGCTTTATCTGCACTTGAACTTGAAGCGGTTGACAAGATCTTAGACTATGGAACTAAGCCTGATGAGGTAGTAGAAGAGACTTAGGGAGGTCTTGAAAGGACAGGAGTGGCTGGGTGCGGTGGTGCACGCCTATAATCCCAGCAATTGGGGAGGCTGAGGCAGGAGGATCTCAAGTTCAAAGCCAGCCTCAGCAACTTAGCAAGGCCCTGAGCAACTTAGTGAGACCCTTTCTCAACATGAAAAATAAAAAGGTATGGGGACATGGCTCAGCAGTTAAGCACCACTGAGTTTAATCCCAAGTACAGAAAGAAAGAAAAGAAAGAAAGAAAAAGGATGGGAGTGTATTTTCTTTTTCTTAAAAAAAAAAGAGGGACAGAGAGAGAGGGAGAGAGAATCAACTTTATTTTTCATGTGGCCTTCATTGCTCCAATGCTTTGCTGTGTACTTGGTGCTGGGGTTTGAACTCACAACCCTGCATGTGCCAGACAAGTGCCGCGACCCCTGAGCCACCACTCCAGCACAACATGAGTGTCCTTTGCAGGTGGAAAGAATGCAAATAATTTGTAACCAGGTAACCAGACTGTGTGCTTGGGTGGTTTCAAAACATGTTTGCAAATTTTTTCACCCCTCACATCAAGAGATGGAGTCTTTTTTCCTTCCATTGAATAAGGACTGGCTTTGGGAATTGACTACTAATGACTAGAACGCAGCAAAAGTGGCAGTGTCACAAAAGGGGCTACAGCTTCCACCTGTCTCTCTTTCTTGGGACATTTTATACTGAAACCCAGGTGCTGTAGGATGAGTAAGGCCAGGCCATTAGGAGAGGCCACCTGCGGGTGTTCTGACTCATCGCCTCAGCTGAGTCCCAGCCGGTGAGCCACCAACATCTGCTCTCAGGCCTGCGAGAGGGAGGAAGCCAGCCTTGAACTGGCTGCGCTCCAATCCCAGGTTTGCTTGAGAGACTCGGAGGAGCCCCTGGGCCACCAGACAACACCCACAACTCAGAGAGCAATGACGAAGAAACATTGTTGCTTTAATAAGCTCAGTTTGTTGTTTTGTTTGCATCTGGGCTTCATTTCTCTGACATTTAGTTGTGTACATGGTGCTAGGGGTTCGAACTCGGGTCCTTGTGCATGCCAGGCAAGCGCTGTAAACACTGAGCCACCGCTCCAGCCCCAGCTCAGAGTTTTTAAGCAGTTATAATTAACAGAGGTGTTAATGCCAAGTCTTGGTGGAACTCCTCGCGTGTGCCAGGCAGTCTGAGCGCTCTGCACTAACTGTCTGTCAGTTTTTTATCACTGTTAGCAAAATGCCTGAGAAAAACAGCTTCAAGGAGAAAAGATGTATTCGGCGGAGTTTCCGGGGTTTCAGGCTGAGGTCAAGCAGCTCCATTGCCCTGGATTGGAAATGAGGCAGGTCGTGTGGCTGCTCGAGCTCCTCTCCTTCTGGTGGCCAGGAAGCAGAGGAGCAGGGCAAGGGACCAGTGACAAGAAACGCCCTTCCATGACCCACCCCCAGTGACCTCCATCCTGCATGAGGCCTCAGCTCTCAACCGGGTCATCAGATTGTTAATCCATCAATAGAATAATCCATTGACCAGGTCTGAGCCCAAGGAGCCTATTTCCCAAGAGCCCCACCTCTGAGCACTGCTCCACGGGACCAAGCCTTTGAGGGATGTCCCAGATCCTAACTGTAGCCCTCTCTGATATAACCCACAAGGACCCCATGATAAGCTATTGCATCGTCCCCCTTTGACAGAGAAAACTGAGACTTGGTGAGGTTAATGGGTTAGCTTAGGATCCCATAGCAAGGAAGTCCAGGCACACAGTGCTGACGCTGCGTTGGAGACCCTTACAAAGCACTGAGTGAGAGATGGTGAGGGCGAGACACACAGGGGCTGCCCAGGAGCAAGGCCTGCTCAGGCCCCAGAAGGGGAGACTGACAGGCCTGCCAACTGTGGCTTTTGGGGAGGGAGCTGGGGAAGAAACTGCGACAGGTTCCAGGTTCTGGTTTTCACCATCAGGTAGGGGGTTTGAGAGGCAGAGGCTGATGCCAAAAACAAAGCACTCTCATCTGCACAAATGAATTAAAAGCTCTACGTGGCTGATTTATTAGGAAGCCCCAGTTAAAGAACAAGAGGGGAAACTCAAAGGGATAAGAATTAGAATTGCAAGAGGTAATTTTATGCTGAACACAGTAGTATGTTAAGTGGAATCCCAGTGACTCAGGAGGCTGAGGCTAGAGGATTGCAAGTTTGAGGCCAGCCTCAACAACTTAAAGAGACCCTGACTTAAAATAAGTGGAAGAGCACCCCCGGGTTCAATACCCCGTACCAATTTAAAAAAGAAAAAAGACGCATTTTTACGAACAGCTCAGTCTATCAACCTTGGGATAGCCTATTCACTTGGCCTGAGTCACTCCAGGGAATTCTCCTGTAATGGTCTTCGGCTGCCAACTGGAATGATGACCCCAGGGTCTGAAATTCCTGTGTGGCTCTTCATCCAGCAGGATCAAGTGCAAACTCCGCAGAGAGCCTGCCTGCTCCTCCTTATTTCCATCTCAGCTCCCCTCTCCTTGGGCTCAGCTCTCACCCTGCCCTGCAGGCAATTCCTTGAGTGTTCCAAGCGCCTGCTCTGCTCGCTCTCAGCTCCTGGCCACTGCTCCTGTTTCTAGGAAAGCACTTCCTCTTCCTGCAGCTCATCTCCAGGCCCCTTTACTTGCCTGGTGAGAAACTCAGGCTCCAGTGTTGTGCTGAGCTGTTGCTGCCTCTGGAAAGTCAGAAAGAAACCCTGGCCCCACCCCTCTTCCTGCACATTGGGTCCTCTCACCTCCTCTGTGCTTACTTCTCAGAAGCAACAAAATTACAGGTGCTGCAGCCTTCCCAGAACCAGGCACAGTGCTTCGTGCTTCCTTTACAGATCTCAGTCCCTTATTCATGCCCTAAGAGGCACAGGCGATGTTTGCAGGTGGGACCAGTTGTAAAACTGGAAGTTATGCGTTTTATCTACTATTTGATAGCGAGAACAAGGACTTGCACATCAGCCTCAGGACTTCACAAATGCCATTTCTGAAGATGAAGCAAAGGTAGGCAGCGACCTCATTTACTAACTGCACAGGTTGCAGGAAATAGAGCAAACGTTCAAAGCAGAGATCTTAATTCCTGAGGTTTGGGAAAATCTCAGTTAAGTTTTATAGCAACTCTGTGAAACAGAAATTGTGTTCACATTTTTTTAGGTAGAAACCTAAGGATCGTGCAGGTGAAATAATTTGCCTAAGTTAATAGAACTATGGAGTGGAGTGTATTAGTCAGCTTTGCATTACTACCATGAAACACCAGAGGCAACTAGCGTTAAAAAGAGAAAAGGTTTATCTACCTCACACTTTTGGAGATTTAAACCCCAAATCAAGTGACTTTATTGGTTTGGCCTGTGGTGAAGGTGACACAGATGGGGAAAGTGCACGCATGCCAACAGTCACCTCTAAAACCAATGCAAGGAGCAAGAGTTGGCGAGATTGGCCACAAGTGGTGATGCACACCTATAATTTCAGCTAGTTAGAAGACTGAGGCAGGAGGATCTCAAGTTAGAGGCCAGCCTGGACAACTTACTGAGACTCTCTCTCGAAATAATTTTTTTTAAAAGGGCTGGGGGTATAGCTCAGTCATTTGAGGATTTCTGTTCTTGATTATAATTTCCTACTAATGAAAAATAATTTGATGGTAAGAAAATTGGGAGGACAAAAATATACATAGGAAAATTAAAATGACGTATAACCTAACCACTTACAGATGACTGTGAATATGTCGGTTCCATTATAACAAAAAGGAGGAGAAGGTTGAGGTGGCGGAGGAGAGAGGAAGGGGCAGAAAGGAAAACACAAGAGCAAAAGAAAGAGAAGGAGAAGGAGGGCAAGAAGGTCTACTAAGCCTCATTGGAAAGGTCTTGCTTTTTGTCCCCTTGCTGGGGACAGAGTCCTCACAAGCAGGGCTAAGCATCACCTGCTGCAGAGCCACCTGGGGCCTGTCCAACCTCGGCAGATTCTAGGCTTCCACCCACTGACTGGCAGACTGTCCAATTCGAGGCCTGCCTTCCAACAGGCCCTGCAAAGCTGATAGCAGTTGGCCTGCCCAAGTCATCCTTGGGGACAGAAGAGGGTGGGGAGCAACAGTGGGGAAAACATCACTCCAGTGCTTATGCCAAGGTCCAACCTGGAGGCCTAAGGTTCAGAAGAGAGAATCCAGCCTTCCCTGTAAGGTAGAGGGAAACTGTGCCCACCTGCCACGGCCTCAACTCATTTGGAGAGTCCCTGTGGACACGGTGACACAGGGAGTTGCCAGACCCCTGGGCCAAGTGGAAGGGGAAATTGAAACAAGGCTGAGCTCTGGCCCAGCACCACGGAGGTCTGTGGAAGGGACTCAGGTGGCAGCAGGGGGCCCTCAGACACAGTTGAGTCAAGTTTTCTTTTCCGCCTTGCCTGTCCTATGACATTTTCAAGATTTTAGGAAAGCCCCTGGCTTTAAATACGTGATGCTTTGAGGGCCTAAGAAATGGGTGGAGAGGAGCCAAATGAGTACGTAGCAATTTGAAGACCTGGGGCTGTGGGCAGGAGACAGGGCAGCAGCTGGAGTCAGAGGTGACCAACCAGTCACAACGGGTGTGCGTGAGCACTTTTAGAAATCCTAGAAACTGGGCTGGAGGGGTGGCCCGGCGGTTACGGCGCTTGCCTGGCATGTGCAAGTACACGGGTTCAAACCCCAGCACCATGTACACAGCTAAGTGTCAGACCAACGAAAGCCATGTGAAAAACTCAATAAAAATTGATTCTCTCTGTCACTCACTCACTGTCCTTCTCTCTTAAAAAAAGAAAGAAAAAGAAAAAGAAATCCTGGAAACTGAGCACAAAGAGTGCGGTTGTCTTAGACGGAGGTTTTAGACGGAGGGTGAATTTTAGAGGAACGTCTGCCAAGGAGAGCAAACTTGTGTACACACACACCCTACCTCTCTTCCTCTCCTTATGAATTTTTAGACAAAAGTGCATAACTAGAAAGGTAGAAATAAACGATGAAGTTGGCCAGAAAAGATGCGTTCTTGTCTGGAGTTGAGACCATGCCCTCAGTGAGAAGAGTTGGTCCCTGAAAAGGCGCAGGTCAGCAGGCACCTGCTGTCGGGATGGAGGACTGTAACCGGGTCAGAAACCTTGACCACCAGGCACCTTGCCCTTGGCTGTCTTTACAGCCACCTGATTACCACCGAGTTTCTCCTTGACTCGCTGAGGAATTTGAACTCCACTGTTCTGGAAAGATGCGGATCGTATTCAGCTCTAGACTGCTAAAAAGGTAAACTGAGGCACACTACAAAGATAGAGTTTATCTAAGCAGAACATTCCACGTGTTGGGCAGCTCCAGATCGCAAGTGGTTCGGGGGCTCTGTAGAAGGACAGGGAACTGGATGGCTGGATCTGAAGGCTGGGGTACATATATACCATGGAGTTCCACTCAGCTGTTAGAAACGATGATATTGCATCCATTGAAGGTAAATGAATGGCTATGCTGAGTGAACTCAGCCAAACCCAGAGAGTCAAGGGCCGAATGCTTTCCCGCATTTGTGGAGGCTGGACCTAAACACAGGCTTGGGAGTACAGTAGACAAACTCATGTATTAGATCCATAGAACAAAAATGCAAAATGTTAATATTTATGAGATACAGTTGCAAGATACTGCATAAGATATTTCAACAAGCTATGCTGCGTGCCTGTACAAAAACGCAAATGTTTAATTCTATTGTCAAATATTTTGAAGAATAACAAGGGGTGATAGGAAGGGAGGAGAAGGAAATGTTGGAACTGACACAAAACAAGGTACATTCCAAGAAGTTATAAATGTCACTGTGTGTACTATAGTCATGTATATAAAAAATGTTCTTCATAGTACAAGAATTCTGTCACTTGGGTTTTTTAGGGAAAATATAGGACCCAGGAGAAAGGCAAGGGATCGGGGACGGGAGGAGGGAGGTAGAGGGGTGTGGGGGGGTATTGACCAAATTGTATGGCTGCATTATGTGCATCTAGGAATATGTGACAACAAATCCCATTGTTATGTACAACTATAATGCAGTAATGAAAAATAAATTTAATCCAAAAATAAAAATAAAAAATAAAAGAAGGATTGAGGGAGGTTTCATAGGACAGATGTGGACACACAGGAAACATGTGATTGGTCACAGCTGTCCAGTTGCCCCATTTGGTCTATTGCTCCCGAACGTCCCTAGCTATATAATTATGTGACTGTTGGCTACATCTGATTTGTTGCACTTAAATTCTGATTTTCCATACGGCAGGCATTTGTAAAAAAAATAGCTCAGGGACTGAGGGTGTAGTTCAGTGGTAGAGTGGGTGCTTAGCATGCCGAAGGCTCTCGGTTCCATCCCCAGCATCAGAACAAGTAAATAAACAGAAGAAATAGTTCAGGTTAAGTGTGCAAACGAGCAGGTTAGGTCGCTTAGAAGCCTAACCAGCTTGTCAGCTCAGGGGTTCTTCAGACCTGCTCTCTAATTTACTTTAACATAATCTCACTTTTTTTTTTTCTAAGACAGTGAGAGAGAGAGAGAAAGAGAGAATCAATTCTATTTAGTTTTCATGTGGCCTTCGTTGCTCTGACGCTTTGCTGTGTACGTGGTGCTGGGGTTCGATCCCGTGTCCTCATGCATGCCAGGCAAGCGCCGCACGACGGAGCTACCAGTCCAGCCCCAAGTTCCCACCTTTTGATTCCCACCTCAGCTCACTGAGAATGCACCAGACATTGTGGCACTTATCTTGGCTCCTACCGTTGACACGGTGGACTCAGTAGATTTTCTCATCAACAGTTGCTGATGACGTCATCCCCCACAGGCGCACTGGGGATGTAAGGTCACACACGTAGCTGTCATGATCCAGACTTGCATGGTCCTCAGAAGCTTGAGTGGTGACGTTGCTGAATCATTGTTGAATTCTCCAGATTCTAGTGCTGATGGCCATCACTGGAGTGAGCAGCACTGGAGACGCTGCTCACTCACAGAGTGTAATACGACCACCATAAGGGGAACAACGGCCAAGTCAGAAAAATGCCCCAACGCAGAGAATCCCAGGAACCAAGATTTAGTCAACTAAATAAATCAATGCGGAAGGCAGCAGCTGTCAATGAAAGATTTGTACTAGCTTCTTCCTGCCATTTAATTCATTTAATTGTGTGCAATAATTTCTAACTTATTAATATAGAAACCGCACCTTTTACAAAGAGCATAAGCTACTCCTTGTTAAACTGCTAAGGTAACAAGAATTTCTATTTGAACTAAATTTCTATTTTACTCAATGGTTGATTTCATATTGTATTTCTTTCTCTTTTTAGAGAGAAAGACAGTGAGAGAGAGATACGGAGACAGAGAGAATCAATTTTTATTGAGTTTTTCACACAGCTTTCGTTGCTCCGACACTTAGTTGTATACATGGGTGCTGGGGTTTGAACCCATGTACTTGAACATGCTGGGCAAGCACCGTAACCGCAAGCCACCGTGCCAGCCCCCAGAGTGTATTTCTTGAAGGGAATTTAAGGTAGCACTACGAAAACAAAAGGAAAAGGAATGTTAATATGTGCAGCAAATTAGATTGGTTTTGAGTGTACGGCAGCTAGTTGGGAAAATGTCTAGATCTGAGCGTGACGCATCTTTGGATGGGGGACGAGGATGGCAGGTGCAATTAGGTGGATTTTTCTGCTCTGCAGTTTGAACATCTCTGGTCCTGTCCCTGGGTGTCAGGTGAACACCTGCTTGAGACATGAGCAGCAGCCTTGACAGTGGCCCAGACGTGATCTGCTGTCGTGATATTTTCAGAGTCATCCCGTTTCAGGTTGCAAGGCTTAGGAAAATGGCATGTCACGAGTGAGCTTTGCCATCAACACTGGTGTCTTTCCTCGATGTCAGAACTCACTGAATTACTGTAAATGCACGAGCGACATCGCTTTCATGTGCTTTAATTTACACAGATACTCTTGGTTCGCTTGGCATGCAGGCCTGGGAAGCCACAGGTTCTTTTACTCCATTCTAATCTTGATTACTTACAACACTCAAGCCACACACCAACCTTCACTACTCGTGATAAGCACGTAAACGGAAGGCCTAGGGAAGGGTTAAGGCAGAGTTTCCAGAGGATGCACTGAAAGCAAAGGGCTACAAACGTGAAGTCACTGCAAATGGTCGATAGGTTAAAAACCTGCAGGAGAACGTGTTCAGGTGCAGAACTGATCAAGGCAAAGGTCCTGGAGAGAGATGGTTCCAAAGCCAGCCATATCAAGCAGGGAGATCAAGCTGAGCTGAAGCCCGGGGGAAAGTTTGAAGTTTGTCACCTGTCAACCTTATGACGTGGTCACGGGACGTCTGGTAAGAGTGTGAGTCTGTGAGTGCCACTATGCCACCGTCTTAGGTGACCTTCCCTTTCTGTGTCTCAGGGGAGGGGTCTGGTGTGCTTGGTAAGTTCATGGGTCTGGTTTTTCCGGATTGGGCTTGATATGCCCACGTTTCCCCGTGCTTCTGACTTAATTTGATAAGTTCACAGATGGCCCTTTTTGTTGTATTATTAATTGATTTTTCAGCTTGTGCCTTATGATTGTGAACACTCTTTTCAATAAGTCTGTATTCCAGCATCTGGTGGTTATCCCTGCCCGGACAGGTTAGCAAGCATTCCTTCTTTAGCACTAGTACTCAAAACGGAGTGGCTCACAGCAAACTGTGGCTTAAAACCCGCAGGCACTCAGGGCAGGCCCAGCCCAAAAGCTGTTGTTCTACACAACACAGAGTAACTGAGGGAAAGGCTCCTCCGCTCTCCACAGGGCAGGGTTAGTTTTCAGTGAAAAACCAGAAAATATTAGGGTTCAATTCAGCTTATAAAAAGGTAATAAAGATCAGAAATTGTTAAAAAAATAATAGTACTAGAATTCGATAATGAGTGCATTTAATTTTCTATTAAAAAACAGCGTCTTGGGGCTGGAGCCGTGCCTCAGTGGTTACAGCACTTGCCTGGCATGCTCCAGGACCTGGGTTTGAACCCCAGCAGCACATACCCAACATAGCGTCAGAGCAATAAAGGCCAGATGAAAAAATATATAAATTTGATTCTCTCTTTCTCTCTCCCCTCTCTCTCTCTTTTGTTTTGTTTTACCAAACAATATCACGGTCCAATCTTGTTAAACTTGATCTGATTATTTATAAAAGCAAAACGGAAACAGTAATTCTATGTATAATTTAACATGATATTTTGGTAAGCGCTTTGATAATATCCAGGGAGATTTACTGGCTTTGTATCAGCCAATTTCAGCTTTGTAAATCTATCCAATAATGGAAAATCTCAAATTAAACTTTTTTTTTTAAAGAGAGAGGGACAGTGAGAGAAAGAGAAAATCAGTTTTATTTAGTTTTTCATGTGACTTTCACTGCTCCAGGACTCCGTTGTGCATGTGGTGCTGGAGTTCGAACTCTTGTACTCGCATATGCCAGGCTGAAAACTGCTGAGCACCACTCCGGTTCTCAAAATAAACTTTTAAAAAGCTCTCTAGGCGGGCTGGAGCAGTGGCTCAGAGGTTATGGTGCTTGCCTGTCTATGCGCAAGGATGCGAGTTCAAACCCCAGTACCACGTACACAATGGAGTTTCAGAGCAATGAAAGCCACATGAAAAAATAAATAAAATTGATTTTTCTTTCTCCCTCTCACTGTCCTCTCTCTTAAAAAAAAAACAAAAAACAAACAAACAAAAAAAAACACCGAAACAAACAAAAAAAAAACTTCTCTAGGCTAGAGAGTCAAGTTCAGGAATTGCCCATCTAAAAACATTCTTACTGAACCTTTGCAGATATTCATATTGCAAAGAATATGTTATAAGACTTTTCAAATTCTAGGGTGATCACATAAAGAGAAAAAGATAAATGTTTCATGTTGGTTTACAAAAGTATATTTTGTCAGGCTGGAGCGGTGGCTCAGCAGTTATGGCGCTTGCCTGGCATGCACAAGGACCCGGGTTTGAACCCTAGCATCATGTACACAACTAAGTGTCCAAAGAACAAAAATCAGTGAAGAAATAAATAAAATTTGAAAGGATTATATTATGTCAAATTGCTGTAAGTTATAAATAGTTGAAGGGAAAAAAGAAAAAGTGTTCTTAAATCTAGAAAATAAGACATTCAAAGAGTAAGCAATGTTTTAAGCAAGAAGTCATAAAAATATCATTATTCTAATCAGTTAATTCAATCTGTCATAATCAATTTTGGTTTTTTGTTTGATATTTGGTCAACCAGTTTATGAATTCATCAGTTTTCCATTAAAAAGTTTTAGAACTTCTTATGCAATCCATTAATAAGCTCTTAATAGTATGAGAGGGCTGGGGCTGAGGCTTTGGGGTGCTGGGGCGGAGTGCTTGCCTAGCAGGTGGGAGGCTCTGGATTTGAGCCCCAGCAAAACAAAAATAAAATGAGGTTGTCTGAGTCTTTTTATAGGATATCTTGCAACTCTGTATTACAGCTGCTTTCCAAAAAGCCTCAGAATACAATAATAGCTATTTGTGGATGACAAAAGACTTTACCCGCACGGTGTGGTTAAGCATGTGACAAGCGTCATGATGCAATCACGAGAGAACTTGGTTGTTGTTGTGACATAAGAGCTGACTGCATGGCTCGAAACATTCCACAGGGATGCGCTGGACTTTCAGGAATCCCCTGCAGTTCCTAGAACACTCAAAAAACACAGCTTAAAGGTTTGCATTGCCTATTATATGACAATGCCTTTCCTGCAGTTGCATTCTAAATAAGCCTGATGAGCTCAACATTCCTATTTATAAAGAGAGAAAATGAATTCTTTTAAGATATCTCAGAGATCCTTCTAGAAATTCCCAAAGTAAATTCAACCTCAAAAGACTTGATTTGAAATTGGGGTTTATAAAGCTCTCAAATACGTTAAAAAGGTTTAAAACACCTGATTAAATAGAATCACAGATCACCGTGTACACCAAGTGACCAAAGATTTGAAAAAGAAATAGGAGGTTACATAGCTGTTAAAAAGGAAACTTAGCTCTTTTAATATTGAAAATAATCATGTTTCTTAAATAATCAAAAACCTAGTACGAGAAAACCTCTCATATAAGAAAGTGGGTTAATAAAACACAAGATCTCTATTTCCTAGATGAATTATTTGAAAGGTTAAAAAAACCCAACTTTATTTAACAAAAGAAAACTAATACTCTAAGAAAACTTTGTCTTTTGAACAGAGAGAAAATCCAATTCTAATTTTTCACCAGCACATGAAAGAACTTATTTTGAAAACTTATAATTAAAATCTATTTAATCTTAGTAATTCAACCACATGTAAAATTCCTCTTTCACAGATCTGTACAATTTTCTATACGTGTTCAGTTTTTGTCTCAGCCTTTTTCTTCCTTTTTATTCTGGAACAATAGATCACAAACTTTAAAACAAATTGTTTTCTTTTTCCCTCAAAACCAACACCGACCATAAACTTTTTAAAAATATTTCAAATTTTTTTTAAGAGAGAGGGAAAGGAAGAGGGTGAGAGAGAGAGAGATAGAATCAATTTTATTTAGTTTTTCATCTGGTTTTCATTGCTCCAACACTCAGTTGGTATGTGGTGCTGGGACTCAAACCCAGGTCCTCGTGCCAGGCAAGTGCGGTACCACCGAGCCACCACTCCAGCCCCACTTTTTCTGTATTAAAAATATGTCTTGCTTTATATATTTTCACCATTCATATGCAGTTCTTTCCTTTCATCTTTACTATTTCTAGTAGTTTAATTATACGTATTAATTAAGATTCTTAACTCTCGATAATGTTAATATCTAATGAAATAACATGATCTCACAGTTTTTAAATCATCTGAGCTTGCTCACAGCACAGGGCAGGCTTACCAACTCTAGTCCCTTTTTAATAAGAGGCCCAAAATACCTGAACTTAAGCAGGGCGTGGTGCTGCTGCATGCCTTGAGAGGCTGAGGTAGGAGGATGGCAAGTTCAAGGCCAGCCTCAGCAACTTAGCAAGGCCCTAGGTAACTTAGCAAGACCCTATCTCAAAAAAATAAAAAGGGCTGGGGATGCAGCTCAGCAGTTAAGCATTTCTGGATTCAGTGCCCAATTCTGGGGGGAAAAAACATGAAAAAGAAAAAGAAAAAACCCCCTGAGCTTAAACATGTACAGCAATGAATAGTTTAGTCGTTTATCTATATGGAAATGATCTAAATATTTAATAGTTATCTTCCATTTAATTTAACCTAGTACAAGTTTTAAGGTTTCAAGTTATCACGAAGATTATGGAAATCATAGCTAGACATAATATCGAACAAAACTGTCATTTCAAGTTAATTTCCTTGTGGACAAAATTTATAACAGTAATTACATGAGGTTACTTGAGTAATAAAGTTAGGTAGAATATCCATTTTTATTTAACAACCTATATTGTTATTTAGGCGAGATTGTTCACGTCACATGAGCTTGAGAAGTATTTGGGTAAGTACCATTCTTTCCTTTAAAAAATCATTTATGGGGCTGGAGCTGTGGCTCAGTGGTTATGGCACTTGCCCAGATGCACAAGTACACAGGTTCAAACCCCAGCACCCACGTACACAAGTGTCAGAGCAAAGAAAGCCATGTGAAAAACTCAATAAAAATTGATTATCTCTGTCTGTCTCACTGTCCTTCTCTCTTAAAAAAAAAAAATTGTACTATGTGCTCAATAAATATTTAAAAAAAAATAATAAAATAAAAATAAAAAAATAAAAAATCATTTATACTGATGGGTGCCCTGGCTGGCACACGCCTGTGATCCCAGCAGCTTGGGAGGTTGAGGCAGGAAGAATGCAAGTTCAAGGCCAGCCTCAACAACTTAGCGAGGCCCTAAGCAATTTAACAAGATCCTGTCTCAAAATAAAAAATGAAAGGACTGGGGATGTGGCTCAGTGGTTGAGTGCCTTGGGTTCAATCCCTGATACCAAAAAAAAAAATCATTTATAATAAGCACTTATGTTTCTCTAAGCCAATTACATAGCACTTTAAACATATTTCTAATAACACCATCAGAGGTGGAATAACATTCCATATAAATAACTCACATCTCTCTAGACATGAATAAACATGCAGATGGACACTAACAGATTCATGGCTTCTGTTCCAAAACTTGGGGCATGTGGAGGCACAATAATGTGAAACTCACTAGTTGGATCCAAATTATGTTCATGGTAATTCCAGTTATTTGTTAAGATAGCTAAAGCTGGGGCTGGAGCGGTGGCTCAGCAGTACATGAGTTCAAACCCCAGCACCGCATACTCAAAGAAGCTTTGAAGCAATGAAAGGCACAGGAAAAGCTAAATAAAATTGATTCTGTTTCTCTCACTGTCCCTCTCTCTTAAAAAAAAAAAAAAAAAGAAAGATAGCTAAGGCCTTCAGTTATTGTAGAAAGGACTTTCAGAGTTCTTCATTTGTGGGCTGGAGCAGTAGCTCAGTAGTTATGGCACTTGCCTGGCATGGGTGAGGATGCACGTACACAACTGAGTGTGGAAACAACAAAGGCCACATGAACAACTAAATAAAACTGATTCTCTTTTTCTCTCTCACTGTCCCTCTGTCTTAAAGAAAAAAAGAACAGGTTCTTCATTTGCCAATTTATTTGTATACTGTTCCTGTTCCTCCCCTACCCTTGTAAGTCATTTCTCAGAAGCCTGAATTTTATTTTATTTTTTAAAGAGAGAATAATAGTGAGAGAGATAGAATCCATTTTTATTGAGTTTTTCACGTGGCTTTCGTTGCTCTGACACTTAGTTGTGTACGTGGGTGCTGGGGTTTGAACCTGTGTACTTGTGTATCCTGGGCAAGCGCTGTAACTGCTGAGCCACCGCTCCAGCCCCAGAACCTTGCATTTTAAAAACGCAGAAATGTAAAGTTTTCTCCCAGAAGTTTTGAATATTCGCCTGCTATCAGAAGCACTCCTGTTGGGTCTGTGAGTGGACTTAGCTGAGTGACAGTATTGACATCCAGTCTAACTCTGATCAGTCTTTATTCTAAGATTTCTGAACTCATTGTACGTATGGTGGTGATAACCTAATTCTTTGTCTCACTCTTCATTTTAATGCCTTTGATATTTCACTTTTAAATATGATGTTTATTCTTATTTTGTATCTGTTAAGGTGTTTGATGCTTAGATAGATGTTCTTCGTCATGAAAAGAAAGCACATATTAAAAATAATCAAAATTTACTGCTTAAAAATAAATCAGAGGGCTGGAGCGGTGGCTCAGCGGTTTCGGCTCTTGCCCGGCAAGCACGAGGACCCGGGTTCAAACCCCAGCACCACGTACACAACTGAGTGCTGGAGCAACTAAGTCCATGTGAAAAACTAAATAAAGTTGTTTCTCTCTTTCTCTGTCTCTCTCACTGTCCTTCTCTATTTATAAATAAATAAATAAATAAATCAGAGCTGGGTGCAGTGGCACACACCTGTAATCCCAAGCTCAGGAGGCTGAGACAGGAGGATTGCAAGTTCAAAGCCAGCCTCAGCAACTTAGGCCCTATGAAACTCAGCGAGGCCCTGTCTCAAAATAAAGAATAAAAAGTGCTGGGGATGCGACTCAAGGTTAAGCATTCCTGGGTTCAATCCCCAGTATAAAAAAAAATTAATAATTTTTGCAACTACTTTATACAGTGTGGAGGTTTTGAGTAACCTACAGTCCAGAGAATTTGGATTTGCACCGACTTCCATGATGAGCTTGGTTCAATATGCTAATTCGTCCTCTCTGTGCCTGGCTTCCTGAAGCGTAGTAAGTGTACAGTAGCCATAGTAACACTGTGTGCCTCACAATAGGCCTGGGAGGTGAATTGAAAGCAGGCAAATCTTAATGTTTGGTACACAGGAAAGATCCTGTAAATGTGGGTTATTTTGTGCATGCAATTTTTTTATTATCCAAGTGAAATGTTATAGATTTTATTGTCATTTTGTTTTTAATCTCTATCTTACCTATTTTCTAATTCAATTTTTCTTTGCTTATTCTTTCTCAGGATTTCCTACCTTTTTTTTTTTTTAAGAGAAAGGGACAGTGAGAGAGAGAAGAAGAGAGAATCAATTTTATTTAGTTTTTCATGTGGCTTTTGTTGCTCCGACATTTAGTTGTATCTGGTGCTGGGATTCGAACCTCTGTCTTCACACACGCCAGGCAAGCGCCGTAACCTCTGAGCCACTGCTCCAGCCCCTCCATTTTCCTTCAAGACACGATATTGGAACTTCTTGAGCCTGATGTTTACTTCAGTTACTTTCACTCCCACTTATTTCCTAAAAGCTTTTACTGCATTGCATTTGCCTCTAATTACAGCTGTGTGTTGGGGTCTCTTACAGGGTCACGGGGTTGCTATATTGGTCTCATCTTTAACAAGTTATTTAGGAGAGAGTTCCTGTTTTCACAAGGTTAGGATTTTTATTCTAGTTGTGTGGTGTGTGTGTGTGTGTGTGTGTGTGTGTGTGTGTGTGTGTTTGAAGGTGAAAAAGAGAGAGGGGGCGTTTATTTTTTTTTCATCTGGTTTTTGTTTTTCCTCCACCATGTTGTGTATGTGGTGCTGGAGATCAAACCCGGGTGCTTGCACATGACAGGCAAGTGCTCTACCACCGAGCCACCTCTCTATCCCTTTAGTTGTGTTTTTTCTTAATTTATTTTGTAT
Source organism: Aplodontia rufa (assembly GCA_004027875.1). Lineage (NCBI taxonomy): Eukaryota > Metazoa > Chordata > Mammalia > Rodentia > Aplodontiidae > Aplodontia > Aplodontia rufa. Next base: position 36,979 of record PVKS010017427.1, read on the forward strand.
TGGTGCATTATAGTTTTACAAAATGATGGGATTAGTTGTCGCCTATTCCTAGGTGCACACAATTCAGCAATACAACTTGGTCAAAATCCCACCCCCTGAATCCTTCTACCTCCCTCCTCCCATCCCCAGGTCCCTTGCCTTTCTTCTGGGTTTTAAACTGTTCCTAAAAAATCCAAATACAGTGTCATAACTCTTATACCTATGAAGAGCATTTTTTATATACATGACTGTAGTGTACACAGTGACATACTTACAAATGCTTGGAGCGTACCTTGCTTTATCTCAGTTCCAACCTTTCCCCTTCTCCTCCCTTCCTATCACCCCTTGTTATTCTTCCATATATTTGCAATAGGATTAAAATATTGGTTAGAGAGCAAAGTTATTTTCTCAAATGACATATAATTAATTTCATAGTGAACTTTGAGTACTAGGAAAGCTTTATTTCATATTTGATCTTCTTGATTCTATCACTCAGATCCTGCACATCAGTGCCGTCTAATAGAAGAAGACTATGAGCCACATGTGTCCATCTCCACAGTCTGCTTCTGTTGGACGGCACTGGTACTTGGTATATGTGATTTAAATCTTTCTAATAGGCATTCTAAAAAGGTAAAAAGAAATGGGTGAAGTTAATGAATATATTTTACTTATCCCAATATATCCAAAATATTATCCTTTCAACATGTACCCATAAGACATAGTAATGAGATACTTCACATTCCTTTCTTCATATTGCCTTGACCGTGATGTGCCCTACACACACGGATCTCCGAGGCGAGGAGCAAGGACTGGAGGATAGGGGCAGGTTGATGCAGAACGTGTGGCTGTAGGCTTTTGTCCCTGTCCTTCTGCCTGGATGGTGCACGCCTCCTCCTGAGCTTCTTGCCGCCAGAGCCTTCGCATGTCAGTGCCAGGGCGCCTGCTGGTTCCTGACCTCTGCTCCAGCTGCCAGTGAGTCACAGCCTGGTTCTGGGCTCTCCGTTTAATCTGTCACCCTGGGACTGTCAGCTGAGTTCTCAGGCCTGCTGCTGCTATATCTGTTAGGTGGGAACTGTCTACCAGGACAACTTCCATCTCCCTGGGCACAGCTCCCAGGGGCAGGAGGGTTGCTGGAGACCAGGAGTTCAGGACCATCCTGGGCAACACAGCAAGACCCCATGTCCAAACAAACAAAACTGCTTCCTCTTGAGGCTGTCCTGAGTCACTGAGGTGATGCTCAGGAGCTGTGCACCCCGATGACCCACTGCAAGCCTGTGCATGGCTAGGGTCCCTCACCGGAGCCTCTGCAGTGCTTATAGGAAACCACCCTGCTCAGCCCAAGAAATTGGCAATTTGGCCTCCCAGGCTTATAGGAAAAAAGCCTGCTGAGCCCAAGAAATCTCCCCGGTGCCTCAGGCCTGGTCCTGCGGGTCAGCTGCGGCTTAGTGTAAGTGTTACTAACCACGCACCCTGCCACACACACAAATCTAGAAAGCACATCTTCCAGTCAGCTTCTTAATCATAAAACGCATTCTCATGGCCATCAGTCCATCTTCTACATCTTATTTTCCAAAATTCTGTAAGGGAAGAAAAGGATGTTATTCATCGACTTCCTAAGACTCCAGTGAAATAAAGATTGCAAAAGTGCAGCCTCTCACCAACAGGCAAGTCCCAGGCCCTGTTTGGATCCTGAGTAAGGAAGCGAGACTTTACTCCACGGCAGCATCGTTTACACCGCGCTCACAGGGCCTCTGTCAGCCTGGGCCTGAGGAGCAGGTTTATGCTGCTAATGTGACATACCAGTAACATTATGACCCGAGGGACCTGCAGATGTGCTCTGCCGTTCCATGCAGGAATAGGAGGCCTGTTCTTCGAGGGAACTAAACCAAAGGAGACTTGGAAAGGTCAGGGGATGGTCAAGAAGGAGTAGGAAACGCAGCAGACATTAGTCCAAGTCCACGCTCTGGAGAGCTGAGTTGCGAATCAGTTACCCCGTGCTGTGTAACACACATCCCCAAGCATAGCCCTACATAAACCACCATTTCATTCATATCCTCGGGTCAGCCATTGGGGATGGGCTTTGTGGGGTTGTCCTGGGGCTCCCAGCTGGCAGGAAGGTGCTAGGTGGACCAGAGTGGCCTTATTCAGGAGCCCAGGGATGGTGCTCGCTGTCAGCTGGGTCTTCTTCTACAGTCGCGCAGCACTGAGATTATAGAAGACAGGTGAGCAAGGCCTCCCATTGACCAAGGCAGTGGTTTTCAAATAACCAATCGAGTGTGAAGATCTAACACATTCCCACCCACACACACATACTCAAAATGTTATGTCCTATGTACTCTTTCTTGGGGAAGCAAATACAGAATTAATAAATGAAAGAAAATACAAAATGAAGGAAACAGGATCCAGTCGGGAAGAATGCACACAGCTCAAAACAACAGGTGCTCAAAATGCTCGGTCCACCCTGGGAGAAGAGAGGGAAAAGTGAGAATGGGGAAAAGTTTGTCAGACATTTCCTGAGCATTTAGGGGGAAGTATTTATAAGTACATGACAGTGCCAAGGACAATAACCCAAAGAAGGAATTAAATGTGCACTGTTTAGTTCCACAATGTATCACATTTGCAATCACAATAATAAAATACAGGCTGCTGGTCTGGAGAATGGGCAAGTGTGAGCACAGTATGAGAACTAAATCTCATCTACCAAAAAGGAAGGCCAGTGATGTGTGGGTAAAAGCTATTATATAATAGTGGAACAAAATGCCAGAAGAAACCACTGCAAGTTGGAAACTATTGCCTCTGAGAGGCCAGACCATAGTGTGGGGAGGGATGGGGCAAATTATAATGTGCTCTTTGATTTTCAACTTTGAAAAAATTAATGTAAAAATCCTCTAAAACAGCATCCAGCCAGGCACGGTGGCACACGCCTATAATCCCAGCGACTTGGGAGGCTGAGGCAGGAGGATCTCAAGTTTGAGGCCAGTCTCTGAAACTTAGAGACTCTATCTCAAAATAAAGAATAAAAAGGGCTGGTGAGGTAGCTCAGTGGCAAAGTGCCCTCAAGTTCCATCCACAGTACCCAAACAAAAACAAAACAAAGTAAATATAAACCCATCCACCACCACCATCAGCCATCCGCTGGGATTAATGCTGAGTGTTCTCTGCATCCTGGCCTCCTGTGGCCTCTTAGCTCTGTTCTCATAAAGATCCCAGGGCACATGACATTTGTCCAGTCCATCCTAGTCTTCAATCTGAGCAGCTCAGGAGGCTAAGGCAGGAGGATCATGAGTTCAAAGCCAGCCTCAGCAACTTATCAAAGCCCTAAAATAAAACGAGCTGGGGATGTGGCTCAGTGATTAAGCATCCCGGGTTCAATTCTTGCTTAAAGAAAAAAAAAAGAAAGAAAGAGTGGCAAGCGTATCCTGTGAGGTCATGGTCACACATGGGAGTCTTCTGCGTCTTCTGTATTTTGAGGCCTAACAATACGCCAAGCACGTTCCGCAGGCAAGCCAGGGCGGGGTGACAGACATTTTGGTGGGCCCTCTAGGTCCAGGGGCTGAGTCATACAAATACCTTCTGCGTTTACAGATTCAACAAAACCCAGATCAAAAATATTTGCGCATGTACAGACTTTTTTTTTTTTTTGTCGTTATTCCTCAAACAATAGAGTATATCAACTCTTTGCATGATATTTAAGTACACTAGGTATGATAAGTAGCCTGGAGATCATTTTATGCACAAGGAAGAAAATGTGGAGGTTAAACATCCAAGCTCCAGCGACATTTATTCATCCTCAAACTGTGCTATGTTTCCTGCGGCCGCTGCGGCGTGTGGCGGCTCTGGGGTGGGGAGGCACCGCCAGCCTCCAGTGCCAGGCCGGGCCCTGGGGACCTGAGTTCTTCCGCGGTCCGTGCCTTGACGCTGCCGCTGGAGCGCAGCCGGTGCGCGATGAAGGCCACGCAGGCAAAAGAAGAAGAAACCCCAGGACAGGGGGCTCTGTGGCCTCCGAGAAGCCCGCCCCAGAAATCCCCCTAAACGCCGAGGCCCAGGCGGAGCAGCTGGCCCGGGACCTGGCCTGGAGTGTGGAGCAGCTGGAGCTGGGCCTCGGGATGTAGAGGCCCACCCGAAACAGAACGAGCAGGCTGCTGGGATAATCCCAACTCCCCTGCCTCGGAGGAGGCTCCTGGTTCGGGGACTGCAGGGCTCAGATGGAGGCCGAGTGGAGGGAGGCTTTGCGGGCCCTCAGGTCTGCAGGTGAGGCTATGAGAAGGAAGAGCCGAAGGTCTGCAGGCCTCCTCCCGCAGGGAGAGTCAAGGCCACTCTGGACGCTAATGATGAAGAGTTTCCCTTCAATTTCTTTTAGCTTCTCCTCTCTCCCGCAGGGTGGTGTCAGGTTTGTCATGAGTCTAGCACTTTCCCATGACATCTTTGTCAGCAGATGTGGGCTTGCTTGGCTCTTGTCTGGTTCGTGCATCTGAGTTTATTGGACAGGTGTGAAACTGTCAAGTGAGCACAAGACTACATTTGTAGATTTTTAAGAAGAAATATCCTTCCTGCCAGAAGAGAGAGATGTATTTAGAAGATCAACGGTAAGCTGAAGTGAGTGTTCAATGTGTTATATAAAGAATATTGCACCTGCTGGGCATGGGGGCACATGCCAGTAATCCAGCCACTTAGGAGGCTGAGACAATAGGATCACAAATTCAAAGCCATCCTTTACAACTTAGCAAGAGTCTGCCTCAAAAAGAGAAAAAAGGCTGGAGTGTAGCTCAGTAGAAGATGATTCCTGGGTTCAGGTGCCAGAAAAGAAAAAGACTATTACAGTTTGTCCTCAGGATTTGATTAAGTGGCAGTTGGTGGTAAGGATTTATGGGGAAGCTATGTAATTGTATACTGGGATCACTTTTGAAAGGATATTCCATCCAATGATCTCATCTACTTGATAAGGCCACAGTCCTTATGTAGTATGTCACACCATCCTAATAAATAACCTCTCTGATGAAATTGGAAAAAAAATAAATAAACTGTACTATTTTAACTGTATTTTTGGAGTATGGTGTGATGATTTGATGTGAAAAATATTTTGCCAACTTTTCCCCATG
>PVKS010017428.1:0-42055 GCA_004027875.1 Aplodontia rufa
TTTGTCCAACACCATTTGTTGAACAGGCTATCCTTCTTCCACACTATGCTTTTGCCCCCTTTATCAAATATCAAATAGTTAAAGATATGGGGGTTTGTCTCAGGATCTTGTATTCTGTTCCACTGATCTTCAGTTCTGTTTTGATACCAATACCATGCTGTTTTTGCTACTACAGCTGTGTAGTATAATTTCAGGTCAGGGATTGAGATACCCCCACTTCTTCCTTCCTGTAGAGTAATGTTTTCGCTAGTCTGGGTCTCCTGTTATTCCTTATGAACTTGAGAATTGCTTTTTCTATATCTGTGAAGAATGCCATTGGTATCTTGATGGGGATTGCATTGAATCTGTATAGGGCTTTGGGCAGAATGGCCATTTTTATTATATTGATTAGGCTTCACCATGAGCATGGAATGTTTTTCCATCTACACAGGTCTTCTGTAATTTCTTTTCTTAATGTTTGATAGTTTTCTTTGTAGAGGTCCTTAATATCCTTTGTAAGGTTAATGCCCAAGTATTTCATTTTTTTGGAGGAGATGGTGAATGGGAGAGATTTCCTGATTTCTTCTGCGGATTAGTTGCTGAAGAAAAGGAAAGCTAGTGACTTACTGGAGTTGATCTTGTAGCCAGCTACTTTGCTAAAATCACCTATAAACTCTAGGAGTTTTCCGGCCGATGTTATTGGGTCTTCTAGGTATAGAACCATGTCATCAGCAAATAGAGATAACTTAACTTCCTCTTTTCCTATACAAATATCTTTGATTTCCTTGTCTTGCCTGATAGCTCTGGCAAGGGTTTCAAGGACTATATTGAACAAGAGTGGGGAAAGTGGACAGCCTTGTCTTGTTCCTGAATTCAGTGGAAATGCTTTCAGTTTTTCTCCATTGAGGATAATGTTGGCTATGGGTCTGTCGTAAATGGATCTGACATAGTTAAAGTATCTTCCCTTGATCCCTATCTTTTCCAGAGTTTTGAGAATAAATTGTGTTGAATTTTATCAAATGCCTTCTCTGTGTCAATTGAGATGATTATATGGTTTTTGTTTTTAATTCTGTTTATGTGGTGAATCACATTTATTGATGCGGATGTTGAACAAGCCTTGTTTTCCTGGAATGAAGCCCACTTGATCATGATGAATCACCTTTTTAATGTGCTTTTGTATCTGATTAGATAAAATTTTATTAAGGATTTTTGCATCAGTGTTCATCAGGGAAATAGGTCTGTAGTTTTCTTTTCTTGACAAGTCTTTGGTTTTGAAATCAGTGTAATATTTGCTCCATAAAAAGTGTTTGGGAGTGTTCCTGCTCTATCAATTTCCTGGAAAAGCTTGTAGAGGATCGGTGTTAGTTCTTCCGTGAAGACTTGGTAGAATTCTGCCACATATCCATCCGGACCTGGGCTTTTCTTTTTCGAGAGAGCTTTGATTGCTACTTCAATTTGCTATCTATGATAGCTTGGTTTAGATTTTCAATGTCCTCCTGTGTTAAAAAGAGGGGATGTCATACATGTCCAAAAACCTGTCCATACCCTCCAGGTTATCAAACTTGGCAGAGTATAAATTTCAAAACAGGTTCTGATAATCTTCCGAATCTTCAATGAGTCTGTGGTGATATTCCCATTTTCATCTTTGATTTTGTTGATTTGCTTTCTTTCGTTCTTCCTTTTAGTGAGGTTGGCAAAGGGTCTATCTTGTTTATTTTTTCAAAGAACCAACTCTTAGTTTTGTTAATAGTTTGTATTGTTTATTTGTTCTCAATTTCATTGATTTCAGCTCTGATTTTGGTAATTTCCAGTCTTCTGATAGCTTTGGGGTTGGATTGCTTCTCTTTTTGTAGTCATTTGAGTTGAAGCATAAGGCTATTTATCTGGTCTGTTTCTAGATTTTTGATGTATGCACTCAGTGCTATAAGTTTACCTCTTAAAAATGCCTTCATACTGTCCCAGAGGTTTCAGTGTGTTGTTTCCTCATTCTCATTCAGTTCCAAGAACTTCTTAATTTCTGCTCTCATTTCCTCTTTTACCCATCCTTCATTTAAGAGGGAATTATTCAATTTCCAAGTATTTGAGTAGTTTCTGTTGTTTCTCTTGTTATTGATTGCTAAGATCATAGCATTATGATCTGACAGAATACATGGGATTATATCCACTTTTTTATATTTGTTAAGATTATCTCAGTAAACTAGGATGTGGTCTATTTTAGAGAAGGATTCATGAGCCCCTGAGAAGGTAAATTCAGCTGTCTTAGGATGGAATATTCTGTAGATGTCTGTTAAGCCCAATTGATTAATAGATTTGTTCAGATTGGAGATGTCTTTATTGATTTTTTGTTTTGATGATCTGTCTAGAGTTGATAGTGGTGTGTTGAGGTCCCAGAATTATTGTGTTGAGATCAATGAGGGGATTAATATCCTTAAGTATTTTTCCATATATTTGGGGGGGTTGTAATTGGGGGCATAACTGCTAATTATTGTTATATCTTCTTGATGGACTGTCCCTTTTAGTATGATAAAGTAACCCTCTTCGTCCTTTCTGACTATTTTTAGTTGGAAATTAATTTTGTAAGAAATTAGAATCACCATGCCAGCTTGCATTTTTGGGCCACAGGCCTGGTAGACATTTTGCCATCCTTTCACTTTCAGCCTGTGTCTGTTTTTGAATGTCAAATGTGTCTCTTGCAGGCAACATATTGTTGGATTTTGTTTTTTGATCCAGTGGGCCAGTCTGTGTCTTTTAATTGGGGCATTGAGTCCATTCACATTCAAAGTTAGAATAGATATGGGAGGCTGAGTCTCAGACTTTGTAACAATTACAGGGTTTTGAGTCATCTTGGAAGTCAATTTGTGTATAATATGATTATTGACTCACCCTTGTTTAAGGATTTAGGGTATCGTTGACATTTTCTTCTGAATGGAGAACATCCTTGAGAATATTCTGTAGTGCAGGATTTGTGTTCATGTATCTTGCTAGCTTGAGTTTATCGTTGAAGTATTTAATTTCCTCATCACATTTGAAGCTGAGTTTTGCAGGGTATATTATCTTTGGGTGGAAGTTGTTATTTTTCAACTCTTGAAATATATTGTTCCAAGCTCTTCTGGCCTTCATTGTTTGCTCTGAAAAATCCATAGTGATCCAAAGTGGTTTGCCTCCGAATGTGATTTTGGGCTTTTCTCTAGTTGCTTTTAGAATTCTCTCTTTAATTTCTCTGTTATTCATTTTGTATATGATATGTCTTGGTGAGTTTCTCATTTGATTAGGCCTATTTGGTGTTCTATAAGCATCTTGGATGTGATATTCTGGATCAATTGTAAGATGAGAAAAGTTCTCGCTTATGATTTTGCTTAAAAGGTTCTTGATGCCTTTTGTTTGCTGTTCAGAGTTTTCCTCCAGGCCAATGATTCTCAGATTATTACACCTCATCTCATCAAATATTATTTGGAAGTTCTGATTATGTAATATAAGTTGCTTCTCTTGTTTATCTTCTTTGAGTTCGACAATGTTTAGCTGATCTTCATTTTCTGATATTCGTTCTTGAAGGGCTGAAGTTCTATTTTCAGTAGAGTATACTTTGGTGTTGGTATCATCCAGTGAAGATTTAAATTGGTTAACCGTGTTTTTCAATCCTGATAGCTCTGCTACATCTCTTTTCAGAATGTCTATTTCTTTGTATAGCTGATCTTTCATCTCATGGAATTGCTCCCTTATTTCCTTGTAAAAGCTGTCTTTCATCTCTTGAAATCGTTCTCTGATCTCTTTCCTTATTTCATCTCTCAACTCTTTGATTGAATTGCTATTCATAATGTTGATATAATATCTTTGGTTTTCATCTAGGGCCTCAGCTATGGGGTCCTTGGGTGGAGAATTGTGGGGTTGAGGGGGGGAGTTATTTCCCCTTCTTTTCATTTTCAGAATCAGAGAGTGTGTCTTGTAGTTCAACCTTGTTACTCTTAGCGAAGTAATTGGAGCTTCTTATGGCTTTGCTTTGTTGTGATGGGGAGCTATTTGGTCAAGACAGACCTAAAGATGCCAGACTGGGCTGCGAGAACTTGAGAGGCAATAGGTGCAGATACTAGTCTGTTTCGACAACAACAGGTGTGCTGGTGACTAGCACCAATTGTAGCAGTTTTCTTTGAGAGAGCTCTCACAATATATTATGATAGCAAGCAAATACCCATTTTGAAGAGTTTCTGTTTCTTCAGAAAGCAGGACCTCAGAATACAGGGGAGGAAGAGGTTAGTCTTGTGTTGAATCTTCTCCTACCCCGGCTCCACCAGCAGCAACAGGAGGTGGACAGGGAGATCCCAGCACCACACAGCCCCTTTGGGAGATGGCCAATACTCAGGGTGGTAGATTCTGGCTTTCTGACCATGATGGCTGAGACCCCAAGACCGTTTTTTGCTGATCAGCCAGTCCTGCCCTCAGGGAAACGTCACAATGGTGAGCCGGCTGCTGCCGATCGCACAAACAGCTATAAGTTCGCTGATGTGAGCGATTAATTCCCAGAGCTCTATTCCAAGTTCATGTAAATTAAGATCAGTCAGATCAGGGAGTTTGAGGCCGGATTAGGGTATTTGATCAGGAAACTTGCTCCGTTTCCTCCCCTCCGGATTAGCTCCCCTCCCCCTGGGTGTGGGGCCGGTCACAAGGGTGCCACAAACTTCCTCCTTTATATTCACTCATGGACCACATTATTCCTTTGGAGTTAAGAAACTAGTGGGGGGAATGTTCCCCCACACTGGGAGCTTTGTCCTACCGTGGGAATCCGAGTGCTCTCCTGCAGCGTGAGGTGATGCTCAGGAGCGTCTTGGAGTCACTGCTGGTGGGGTGGTCACCATCTTGGCTATCTGGAGCAATTGTTTTAAATGTCCAATCCCCTGGGCAGTGGTTCCCAAACCTGACCCATTCTCAGCATTATGCCTGAGCGTTCCGCAAACCGTCCATGTGCACAGAATTTTAAGTGGATATTCTCCTGATGATGCTGTATGGCAACTATTAGTCCACAACAAGTCCTTCTTTCTCTTTATTCAACTTTGTTATTTTTCTACTCAATCACTCATTCTCAGCCCACTTCCCTCCATGCCCTTGGGTATTCCTCCTTCTCTACTATATTGAATGTATGTTTTAGTCCATTTTCCACTTTCCCATGGAATATATATTTATATTTAGATACATGTGTATTCTTTACAAATACAGCATGTACGTGTTAAGTTTACATGGGAGCTGTGCCAGTAATGCCATTCTTTTTTTTTTTTTTCTTTTTTGTACCAAGAATTGAACCCAGGGACCCTTAACCACTGAACCATATCCCAGGCCTTTCTTTTCTTTTTTAAATTTTGAGTCAGGGACTCACTAAGTTGCTGTGGCTTTCCTTGAGCTTGTGATCCTCCTGCCTCAGTTGCCTAAGCCACTGGGATTGCAGGTGTGTGCTGCCATCCCCAGCCCAACAATACCATTCTGAGTACTCTTTATTCAACCTGACACCTTGATTTATAACTGGTGACTGTGATGACTGCATTTCTGACTGCTGCTTTGTCTGCACTGTGTGGAAGTACCGAGTTTTACATATCCACTTCCCTAACAAATTATACCACAGTTGTTGATCCCTTCACTAGTGGATGGACTTTTGCCTCTTCCCAGTCTTGGGGTATCTTAATAAAGCTGCTATGAACCTTTGTGTGGAGAACAGGGCCAGAGGTCCAAGTGAGCAAGCCAGTAATGTGCAAAATTTAAGGAGGCACTCACTCTGGGGTGTGGGGAAAGCACCAGTTCTGTGCTTGCATATACCAGAAAGTGCGTGCCTCCTTACGTCTCCAGCCCTCGCTCCTGGCAGGCCTCCACCTCCCTGTGGTGGTAGGGTGATGCTGCTATTGTAAAGCAGGCTCTTTAGTATAAAGCAAAGAATCAGGTGCAGAGCCAGGACCTGGGTTTCACCAAGTGTGATCTGAAGGTCCCTTCCCAGCCTAATCACCAGCTGCGAATTACACCTGCAGATCCCTGCCTGTTTGCACTACCTCTTGCATCAGCATTTCTGGGCCAGTGCTGTGGGTTTGCATTTTTTTTTTTTAAAGAGAGAGGGACAGTGAGAGAAAGAGAGAAAGAAAAAAAGAGAGAAACAATTTTTATTTAGTTTTTCATGTGCCTTTTGTTGCTCCAAGACTTCGTTGTGTACTTGGTGCTGGGGTTTGAACTCATGTACTTGCGCATGCCAGGCAAGTCTGTAACCACAGAGCCACCACTCCAGCCTGGATCTGCATTTTAATATAGCATTAAGTGATCTGGAGGAACTCTAAAGTACTACTTGAGCTGCGGAGCTTTGTTGAAGCTTTCTGAGCTGAATAGTTGCAGGTTCATAGCCTTTTATATTTGTTTAACTTTCAAATAATCGCACAGGAATTTGCAGAAATAGCAGAGAGAAACTCTGTCTAAACTTCACCCAGTTCCCCCCAATGGTTACATCTTCCATCACTATATCCAACACCCAAACCAGGAGTTTGGCACTATTACCATGGGTGTGTAGAGTTCAATGTCATTGTATCAGATGTGTAGAGTCCTATAATCACCACCACAACCTGTAAGGATCTCCCTCAAGCTTCCCTTCACACTCACACCTGCCCCCACCAACCTTAACCCCAGCTCCTTTGGATCTGCAATGTCACCCAAAGCCCTATGTGGTAAAGGCTGGGTCTCTCCAGCATGGGGATGTTGGGAAGTAGTGGGACCTTTAAGAGGTGGAGCCTTGTGGGAGGTTTTAGGTCATTGGGGGCGTGCACCTTTCCTCTTTCTCTCTTCTGAGTCCTGGCCAGGAGGTGAACAGTTTTGTTCCATGGTGCATTTCTGCTATGATGCACTGCCTCACCGCAGGCCCCAAAGCAACAGGGTCAATGGAACCTGCACTGGAGCCTCTAAAACCATGAGCCAATATAAACCTTTCTTCTTCATAAGTCACTTATCTCAGGTATTGGTTGCAGTAACAGAAAGGTGACTAACTCACCAGCAAATGCTGATCTGTATCCCACCTCTTTGAGTTTCATCATTTCAAAAATGTCATCAAAATGGAATGACACACACACTATTTATAAATAACAGTGGAGTGGAGGGCCCAAGAGTATGAACGCTGGGTCATCTGGTGTGATGGTTAGTTTAATTATAGATGTCAACTTGGATGGATTAAGGGGTACTCAGCTGGTAAAGACTCATTTCTGGGTGTATTTGTATTTTCCAAAGATATTGGCATTTCAATCAGTAGACTGAGTAAGGAAGATTTTCCACTGCCCAGTGTGGGTGGGCACCAACTGGCTGAGGATGCCAGTGGAATGAAACGGGAGGGACAGTGGATTTACTTTCCCTCTTCTGGAGCAGGGACAGCATTCTTCTCCTGTTATTGCGCATCACATCTTCAGCTTCTCTGGTCTTTTGACTTAGGACTTGCACCAGTGGCTCTCCAGGTTCCAGGGCTTTTGCCCTTGGACTGAGCCATCTGCTGGTCTCCCTGAGTCTCCAGCTTCCTGATGGCCTCTCATGGGACTTCTCATCCTCCATAATCATGTGAGCCAAGTCCCCTAATATATCTCCTCTTGTAAATCTGACCCAAAGATCTTCTACCATATTTTCTTTCAAAAGTTCTATAATTTTGGAAGTTTTAGGGCTGGAGTGGTGGCTCAGCGGTTTCGGCGCTTGCCTGGCAAGCATGGGGACCCGGGTTCAGGCCCCAGCACCACGTGCACGGCTGAGTGTTGGAGCAACTGAAGCCATGTGGAAAGCTCAATAAAGTTGTTCCTCTCTTTCTCTGCCTCTCTCACTGTCCCTCTCTCTTTAAAAAAAGAAGGAAAAAAAAAATTTTGGAAGTTTTATAATTTTAAAAGTTTTATAATTTTATGTATTACATCGGTATCTACAATTTACTTCATATTAATTTTTATATATAAGGATAAGTTTGAGGTTGAGGTTCCTTCATGATGATGATGATGATGATGATGATGATGATGTAGTGTATCTAGTTGTTCCACTACCATTTGTTGAAAAGACTATCCTTATATTGAATTATTTTGACATATTCATCAAAACTCAATTGGCCTAATATCCTCAACACGTATGAATTTTTACATGAACAGGGGAATTTTGCCTAGAATGTGGGGGGACATAGGGAGGGGGTCAAGGAAGGGGGAGGAAATAGGAAAGATATCAAGGAGACCAGGAGGAGGGAATTTGGGGAATCAACTCAGAGGGGAACCTTCAACTTCCATGAGAAGTCCAATTAACACGGGGGTTTAATAGGGGGAAACATGGAACCATGAGGAACCCAAGGGGGGAAACCATGGAATGGCATCAGCCTTGGTTTGCTCTGTCATTATACATTTGTTCTTGAATGTTTGATAATGATTCTCTCCTAATTGTAAGTCCATATCTCCTAACTGTAAGTCCATATTTAATGAAAAAAAAAAAAACCCTCAATTGGCCATGGGGCCGGAGTAGTTGCTCAGTGGTTATGGCACTTGCCTGGCATGAACAAAGATGCAGGTTCAAACCCCAGCGTCACGTTCACAACAAAGTGTTGGAGCAATGAAAGCCACATGGAAAACTAAGTAAAACTGATTCTCTCATTCTCTTTCTCTTGCTGTCCCTCTCAAAAAAAAAATTAAATTAAAACAAAACCTCAATTGTGTGAGGCTGCATTTTCTGTTTTTCTCTATTAATCTTTGTGTCTGTCCATCTGCCAATATCACACAATCTCAATTACTGTAACTATAAAATAAGTTGTAAAATCCAGTACAGTGACTCCTTCTGTTTCATTCTACCTAAAATATTTTAGCTGCTCTGCTTCCTTCTCCTTTCCCTGTAAATTTTAGAATAAGCTTGTCTATATCTATAAAAGATCTTGGGGAATTTGATAGGAATTGCATTATAACCATATCTCATTTGGGGGTGAAAAGGCATTTTTACTATGATGAGCCTTATCGTCCACAAGAATGGTATTATTCCATTATTTAGATCTTTCTTAATTCATCTCATCAGCATTTTATAGTTTTCAGCATACAGGTTTTGGTGGTTTGTGCATAAGCATTCTTTTTCTTGAGAGAAAGAGAGAGATTGAAAGTACCATTACACTTTAGCTTTGATTCCTATGTGTGTTTATTCCTGGTAGATAGAAGTATATTTATTTTGTTAATCTTGTGTCTTGCAACTTTGTTGAACTCACTTATTATTCTAGAGTTGTTTCAGTTTTATTTTGCTTTATTTTTGAAAATCCCTTGGCATTTTCTATGTAGACTATATTGTCATCAACAAACAGGGACAGTTTTATTTCTTCCTTTCCAATCCATATGCCTTTAATTCCCTTTTCTTGCCTTATTGTGTTGGCTATGACTTCCAGTACATATTGTTTCGATTCTTATATGGAAACATTGCTTTTCACTATTCATATGATGTTAGCTACAGCATTGTTTGCTTCATGGATTTGATATTCTTTATCAATTTTCCCTCTATCTCTAGGTTTATTCTGAAAGTTCTATTATGAATCAATATGATCATTTGATTTTTTTCTTCTTTAGATTTTCAATATATTAGGTTACAGTGATTGACCTCAATGATTGTTGAAGCAGTCTTGCATCTATGGAATAAACTCCATATTCTATTTGCTAATACTTTTTTTAAAGGATTTTCCCAATATATCCATGAGGGACGTTGTTTTGCGGTTATGCTTTTTTTTTTTTTTTATTTCTTGTACTGTCTTTGTCTAGTTTTGATATCCGGGTGATACTAGTCTCATAAAATGAATCAGGAAGCATTTCCTCCTATTTTCTGGATTAGTTATGTTAAATTGGTATTAATTCTTCTTTAAACACTTGAAATAATACTCTAGTCAAACTCTCTGGGCCTAGAAATCTCTTTCCTAAGAAGTTTTGGTTATGAATTAAATTTTCTTAATAGATAAAGGGCTATTTTTAAAACATTTTTTAAGAGAGAGGGACAGTGAGAGAGAGAGAGAAAGAGAGAGAATCTATTTATTTAGTTTTTTATGTGGCTTTCCCTGCTTCAAGACTTCATTGTGTACATGATGCTGGGGTTTGAACACAGGTCCTCAGGCATGCCAGGCAAGATCTGTAACCGCTGAACTACCTACCACTCCAGCCCCATGAAGCAATTTTTTTAAAGAGAGAAAGGGAGAATCAATTTTAGTTATTTTTCCATCTGGTCTTTGTTTCTTGACATTTAGTTGTATACGTGGTGCTGGGGTTTGAACTCAGGTTCTTGCACATTCCCGGCAAGCACTTTAACCACTGAGCCACTGCTCCAGCCCCGCAAATGATCTATTCCATACTGGGTGAGTTAGGGTAGTCTATACATTTTGAGGAATTCAGCTATCTCATTCAAGTTTTCAAGTTTTGGGGTGTAGAGCTGTTCACAGTATTTGAGAGAGTATTCGAGGATTTATTCTCTTCTGATCTCTGCAGGGTCTGTAATGCTACTTCCTGTTTCATTTCTGATATTGCTAATGTATGGCTTTTCTTCTCTTCTTTCATTTATTCTATTTTTTCCAGTCTTTACATATTTATAATTTTTGTTAATCTTTCTAAAGAATAAGCTTTATTTCACTTATCCATTGTTTCATGCCTTCAATTTTATTGATTCTTTTTTTTCTTTCTTTCTTCCACTGCTCTTCTTTTTCTAGGCTCTTACGAGTTTAGATTATTTATGGGAGACATTTTCTCTTTTGCAAGGTAAAAGCAGTGCTATAAATGTTTCTCTCAGTATCATTTCAGTTTCATCCCACAGTGTTTGATATATTGGTTTATTTTATTCACATTCCTTTCAGGTGTTGAATCCATAGTGTGAGTGTGCAGGAAGAACCACATGTATATTATTGAAGGAGAATGGAAATTTGTCAGCTAACTTATGTTGACATGAAACATATGGAACCACACACGTACACACACACGTACACACACATACACGTACACACATATACACATACATACACATACACACCTACATACATACACGCATCATACATACATACATACACATACACACATACACGCATACATACACATACATACACACATACACATACACACATACATATACACACATACATGCACATACACACATACACACATATGCATACACATACACATTCACACATACACACATTCACACACACATACATACACATACATACACATGCACACATACACATATGCACACATATACACACATTCACACATCCATAGACATATACACACACATACATACACATACACACACACGCCGGTGGTGTGCTTATGCTTATACCTGCCCAGTAGAGTTCAAATACTCATTTTCAAAAAGCAAAACTGATCTCAGACATGATGGTAACCAAGAAACAGGAAAAGGAAGGTGTTTGAGGAAAAGAAGGTGCCAAGTCAGCTCTACATCTCTAAAAGAATTAGGCCAAAACGGAAACCTCCAGCAGAAATATCAGAGGTGATGTGTCAAGGTCTGGGTTACTTGTAGACAAGTTGCATTTATTGTAAGTTGGCAACATTTACCTTCAAAATCAACCTTAGACTCTCCACTCCTATCGTTACTGCCCCATCTTAATGTGGTCAATCAGTCTAATTCTACTGTGAGGAATGAATAAGAAGTACCAATACTACAGTTAACACAAGGATGGAATGGAAAGCCCAAGAGCTACAAATGCATTAAGAAGAAAGGAAGAAATCTGTGTCCAGAACAGTAATTCAACTTCTGATAAAGAGCGATGCTTGGGGCTGGAGCGGTGGCTCAGCAGTTACAGCGCATGCCTTGCATGTGCGAGTACGCAGGTTCAAACCCCAGCACCACATACAGAATGAAGTGTCGGAGCAGCGAGTCCATGAAAAACTGAATAAAATTGATTAAAGCGATGCTGACCTTCTTGAATGGCGTGTGCTGGAGGACTGTAGGCTTCTTGTCTTTTTATATATGTAACATATATAAACATAAATATTTTTTAAAGTCTTTCCCCATCCGTCTAATAACTATTTATGTCCTCTAGGTTTGATGGTTTCACTTTTATATTTAAATCTACCTAGAACATCATTAGTTGAAGCTGCATATCATATTCACATATATGGCAGCGTCTGGGGTCCCTTATCTGGCAGCCAAAACACAAGACTGGGTCTCTGGGCCCCAACTTCCAAATATATCATAAGGGAAGCAACATCGCTGCCCTGTTTAATCTAAGAGCACCCCTTTAGCTTAGATCAGCATTCCTCAACTTCATCCTGATGACATTTTGATAATTCTCTTATAAGAGTTTTTCCAGTTGAACAACATCCCTGACTTCTTCAGCAGCTTTCCCCAATTGTGATAAACAAAAATGGTTCCAGAGACTGCAAAATTTCCCCCAGTGAGAACCCCTTGTATGGACATGTGTGCTATTTCCTGCATTGGATAATGTGAAAGTCATGATGGTTGGAGTCATGGCAGCTATCTTATGAGCATGAGGAATGACACCACAGACGTGCTCAGGCTGGCAGGAAAGATAGAAGGTTCTTCATGACATTGCAGAGTTGCTGCACCACCCCTAGAACTGCTTTACTAGAAGAAATTAACATCCTTCTTCTACATAAGCCATTTAATCATGTGTTCTGTTACTTGCATCCAAAAGCAATTTTGTTAATTCACCAATGACCTTCACATATTTTGCATTCAGAATAAATTTTAAAATCCATAGCTTCCACCAAAAAAAAAAAAAAAAAAATCCGTAGCTTCGCACCCAAGGGCCTTTGCCTTATTCTCCTGCTTCATTACCTACTACCCAAATTGCACATACTTTCTCTTCTTGATCTATAATTTAATTTGAGTCTTTTGAAGCAGACCTGGGGTTTCTCATGTCCTGAGTTTCGGGTTTGCTGGTCCCCTCCACACTAATTCTTTCCTCCTCTTTTTTTTCCATGTTCACTCCCACTCATCTTTCAAGGTAGCTCATGCTATCTACAAAGGGGCTTGATCTCCACGTGGTGGTTGAAGCATAGTCCACAAACTAGGAAACACTCCTCCCCCTGAGAGTGACCACAAGCCTCCTCAGGCAGGCATTTGGACATTCATAGCTCTGAGCACCAAGTCAGTATGTAATCAACTCCTCTGGGGAAGCGTGTTCTTCAATAACACACAAGGTCATCTTTGTGGCAAGGATGTGCAGTGGGTGAGATGAGCTGGCCAGAAGTGAAGGCACTGGCCTTGGTGGCATTGATTGACTGGCATTGAGGTCAACCCAACCAACTATGTCATTCATCTTTCAACCCCTGGTCCTGATGCTCCTGCCCCTTACACCATGATCCTCACTCGCTCTGAACCAGTTAGTGGCCTGGAATGTTCACTAATGCAGCAGTGTCCTCTGCGCCTGTCAATCAGCCCACCTTCTGCATGACTCGTGCTCAGCCTCCTGATTGCCCTTTGATGTCACCTCCTCTGGGAAGCTTACCCTGTCTCTCCAAGGCTGGCATGCCTGGAGCCTGCCTCTCACACAGCACATAGCACACTGCGTCCTGATCACCCACTTCCACATCCGTGGGCTATGGGCCTCTTATGGCCAATGTTGCAAATGGACGATGAATCGAGGGAAGACACCCCTCTCACAGCCCAGCACCTGGAGGAGTGCCAGGCCCGGATGTAAGAATGGGTGTTCATGGGGTGACTGCAATGGCATGGCTGAACAGAGGGTGCTCTTGACCTCCATCAACAAATATTGATATCTGGGTCTGTACTGAGGGTACTCGGCTTCCCGAATCCCATCCACTGTCATCCACTGGAGCTGGAGGGGGCAGTGCTCTCGAGTACTTGCTGGGCCTTCTCTAAATGCCTAACTCTCGTTAATTAATTTAATCCTCGCAACAATTCAGTGACGTTGGTGCTGTTGTCTGTAATTCATATGGGTAAACTGAGCTGTCAGAATTGCATTGGCACTGAATCCTGGAGTCTGAGTTTGAACCCCTATAGCCTAACTCTAGAGCACGTGATATTAACCTTTACATGGCCTGGCTTCCTTCTTCTGAGTCAGCTAGACACTCTACACATGCAGAGGACTGCCCCCGCCCCAGAGCTCCTGCTTCTGTAGGCCTGGGTGGGGCTGAAGAACTGTATTTATCATAGCCCACACAGGGTAGTCCATACCAACTTCCTGCTATGAAATGATGGCCATGTCCCAGGAGAGTCCAAGAGAGTGCCCACCACTCTCCGTGTCCGCCTTGACGTGCCTGCCTCCACATCACACACACACCTGGCACTTGCCTCTCTCCACACTCACTCCCTCTGCCAGGAATCCTGTCACCCACCTCCCTCTTTCCACCCACCCATGTATGCTTGCGGAGAGTGATAAAAGGGAGTGACCTTCCTCCTTCCTCAGGACAAGTTGACAAATGCTCACATTGCCGCTTCCAGATACCCTGCGGTGGGCAAAGAGGCCTCAACCTCAAACATCTGCTTAGTCTTTGATGCTACCAGAGCCATCCAAAAGGCTCCATCCTGCTCTACAACTTCCAAAGCACACCTGCCAGGTCTCAGCGGAGCCTTCCGAAGCTCCCCACAGATAAGCCTGGGGCTCCACAGGCTGCTGCACTTGAGACAGGCCTGACCCAAAGGGCAGAGCCGCAGGGAGCCGGGGCAGCCCTGGCTGGTTGCCTGAGTCACCCCAGTGCTCAGGTGAACCTCTAAGCAGGCCAGGGATAGGGTGAGACAGCAGGCTTCAAGGTCCAGGTGGCATATATTCTGCTCTCCACCCGTGATTGCGGGGGACCCCTGTGGAGCTTTGACAGGTGGCCCAGAACAGCTCAGCTGCCGGAGCTCTGCTGTAGATAGACAGGCCTGCGCGTGGGGATTCCCCAGCAGTGTTGCACATGGAAGATGAACCAAGAGCAGGAGACTCTCTTACAACCACATCAAAGGGCACTGCTGGAGAGCGAGCAGCTCCCGGTGCTAACCGCCCCCTGGGGAGCTGAGGGTGAGAGGAGTGTGAAGGGGTAGGTGGGGATTTTCCCTTAACCAAATAATACTTACTTTGACACTTGCTATGTAACCAAGTGTCTTAACATGTAGAGGCTTAAAAGAAGAATCATTTGATTATATCTCCTAATTTTGTGACTCAGGCAGGGCTTGTCTGGGTATTTCTTTTCTGTACAACAGATGTCCCTCAGTGCAATTGAGCTGGTAGACGGGAAGGTCCAAGGCAGTTCCCCTCCCTCATCTGGCCCTTAGCAGAGAAGGCTAGAGAGCTGGGTTCAGCTGGAATCATCAACCAGTCCTACCTGTGACCTCACCAATATGGCAGCCTCATGTAGCTAGACTTCTTAAGTGGTGGTAGTTTAAAGCATGGAGAGAGAAAGTTCCAAGGGACCCAGGTGGAAATGGCAAGGCTTCTTATGACCTAGACATCTCAGAATATCCCTCTCACCACATTTCATTGCTCAAGAAAGTCACTGTGAACATCCCAGATTCCTACGGCTCAACAGGAGGAGGAGGAAAAAATTTGCAGCCATATTTCATCTTCCACACTACTAGAGAGCTGGGGAGCCCTTGTAAGGAGCATTGCAGGAATTTCTCACTCTACATGTATGTTGAGTTCTTGGTGTGTGCCAGCCACTATCCTAGGTGCTAGAGAGCGCAATGAATAAAACAGAGACGGGGCCCCATCCTTGCGAGACTGTAATCCGGAACTGTCTAATAAATAATTATGCAGAGCCCAGCATATGGCAAATGCTCAATAGCCACTGGTATTATGATGGAGAATCATTGGATACAAATTCTTCCGTAAGTAGATAAATGCTTTGAGAAATGACAGGGTGTAAAAGACATGAACAAAAATGCTGGCACATTTAGGAAGGTGACATTTAAGCCAAGGATGAGCAGAATTGAACTGGGGGATGGAAGAAGTGAGAGAGCTTTCAGGCAGAAGAGCCACGTGTGGCAAAACAGAGTGGGCAGTGGATGAAAGTGAGCAAGAAGAAGAGGGAGGACCATCGAGGCTGTAAACTAGGCTCCTTCCATTTGCCCCTCAGGTCCACCTTCCACCGTCTCTACCCTGCCTTGGCTGCTCATGGCCAACTTGCCTGAGCTGCATCAATAGGTCCCCTTGCCTCCCTTGTTCCCTGGATGGGGCCAGTAGAAGACTCTAGCAAGAGTTTGGATGGAGTAGAGTTGGGGAGAAAAAGAGGTTGATGTATTAGTTTCTTTGGCTTCTTCCCCTGCCACCGTGGAAGGGGCAGAGGCGCCATACTCTTTAACCAAAGGCTGCATCCCTCGTCAAGCAGCCTCCTTGTAAGGCTGTAAGTCCCTTAATATAGCTTTTTCTCTTCTGCACGCAGGCCTGGGACTGGTAGTAGCTCCACCCAATTGCTAGATCAGGGAAACTACCATTTCTTTCTGCATTCCCTACACCCAATAATCCTTCCCTTGGACTGGTCTCAACTACCCTTGTGAGAAAGGGCATCTGTCTCCTACTGGGACTCTGAACGATAAAGTTATGCCATCTAAGATAATAATTTGAAACTTTATCCCAGGGGCAATTCTAAGAAAATGCTAGCTTTCCATCTAATGGTGGACTGGTAAATTTTAACAACCAACTCCCCAAATGGAAAAATCTCATAACTATTTTGTTTGCCTAACTGTGAGATGCAAATACTTTCTCTGTGGTTGATTTCAAGTTAACCAGCTTGCAAGAGTCCTTAAAATATAATTCAAGCTGCTACGAGTCAACTTTATTCATGTTCTTCACCAGTAAAGTCACCTTAGCCCAGAGACAGGTTGGAAATTCCCGCAGACAGGTCAATGGGCCCTCGTATGTGTCAGCCTCCTCCTTCCTGCCTCTTTTCCTGGGTGTTGATGTCTCCTGGGGAAGGGCGGCTCACAATGACCCTTGAGCTCCTGCTGTCTTGGAATTTCAAAACCAGACACCAAAAGAGAATTTGGTGTGCGAGAGTTTTATTAGGGAAAATGCCCAAAGGGAGAGGAGCAGTAGTAGTCAAAGAGAACCTGTAGAGATGCAGATCCAACACTGATGAAAGGAAAGAGGGAAGGAGGGAGTAGCCAACAGGTAGAGACCCTGATCATAGCACGGTTTGATCAATCCTGTCCAGGCAAATGGGGAGCCCAGAGCAAGTCCACTTTAGAGTTCTTCCCCATGCAAAAATGGCCTGGTGCCAGGCTCAGTCACTGGCTGGCAGCAGCGAGGGTGTGGGAAGAGTGACGTATGGTCTCAGTATTCATATTGGGGGTGTCTGTGTTACCACGTACCCTGCATCAGAGTCTCCTGAAGGAATTATGAACCTGAACTTCCATGGCTGCTACAGGACCTCATGGTTTCTGATCCTGCTGCCCAGAGTCTGGCATCTCCTCAGGGAAGTTCAGAAGCGAACTACCTTCTCCTGAGCACTAACCACTCACTGAAAAAGCCCAAAAGTCACAGGATTGTTTTGGGCCCAATACCACAGACTCATGAGCCCTTGTGTGTAACGGGCCCTTCCAAAACCTGCCTGTAGTTAAGGGAGACCTCCACAGCCTTATGCTACTCCGTCCACTGTCCACTGACGTGCGAAGCCCTGCCCTCCACATCTCAGCAGATGAACTCCAGCCTGGGCAACATGCCTTCTATGCCACCCTGAATTCAGACATAACCTTCCACAATGCTAGTCCTAGCTGCACCTCTGAGTCTAAGCCTCCGATCCAATGCTTTGCGCTCTCTTGAGGGTCCCATCCTCACTGTTCCCAGAAGCCCAGGAGACCAGGGAAAGAGGCCAGACCTTGCACACCTCTGGCCCCTTCTGACATTGATTGCCTTACCCCACCCTCTGCACCTCTAACTCACCACATTCCTTTCCCCTGGAGGACCCCAGATTCTAGCTTCCCCAGTCCATAGCTGTGTCCTTTGATTCTAAGAAGCCTCTCCCCAGGGGTCCTTGGAAGCCAGGAAAACAGACATAGGAGTGTCCTATCTAGGTCATTAGACACCAGACTCCATGCTTTAGCCCATAGGTTCCCAACAAGACTGTTAAGCAACATCCCCATTAGACACAGAATGCAGGAAATGTCTCAGGTGCGTGCTCACCAAAGAGTGACCTCAGCAGAGAATTCAATAGCAAAGCTGATAGGATGGTCCATTTTGTGGCTACCAGTCATCATCTTTCTCCAGTTACTCCTGTCACCTCTGAACGCACTCATGAACAAAGCGCTCGTGGCAGCAGAAGTGGATCATACACAAGGGCTCAGCAACACGTACTTCCAGTCACCAAAACTGACCTGGCTGAGATTCCCAATCTACCATTGGCAAAGACCAATGCTGACTGTTCCCCAGAGTGATCAAGCAGCTTGTTTAGTGGCAAATTGACTACACGGGAGTGCTTCCACCATACAGGAGACAATATTTTGTTCTTCCTGGAACTGAAAACCTGGATATGGATTTGCTTTCCCTGGATGTAATGCTTCTGCAAACCTACCATCCATGGACTTCCTGCATCATGGTATCCCACACAGCGTTACTTCTGGTTAGATAATTCACTTCCCAGCGAATGAACTGTGGCGGCAGGCTCACGCCCATGCAGGCTGTTGATCATACCATAGTCCTCGTCATCTCATCGTCCCGAAGCAGCAGGTTGGTAAAACAGTGCAATGGCTTTGGAAGACTCAGTTGTAGTGCCAGCTAGGTGGCAGTATCTTATAGGACTGGGGAATGTCCTCTAGGAGGCTACATGTATTATAAGCTGACATCCAAGAATGTGGTGCTTTCTCCAACGGCCAGGGTTCAGGGGTTCAGGAATCAGGGTATAGAACTGGGAGTGGTACTGTCCACTATTGCCCCTAGTGACCCATGTTTGCTTCCTGTTCCTGTGACCGTATGCTCTGCTGGCCTAGAGTCTTAGCTGCAGAGGGAAGCGCCTTCTGCCAGGAAACTCAACAATGATTCCATTGAGGTAGAAGTGAAGTCCCACCCAGCCTCTCTGGGTTCCTCTTGCTTCTGAATCAACAGGCAAATAAGGGAGTTTCCATACTGGTTAGGTGAATTGATCCTGGTTAGCAAAAGAGCACTGGGCTACTAGAAAACAGAAATAATGCAAAATATGTCTGGGACACAGGAGATCCCCTGGGGCAACTGTTTGTACCTTCATGCCCTGAGATTAAAGTCAATGGAAAACTACAACCCATTCGGGCAGAATTGCTAATGGCCCAGGTTTCAGAAGTGAAGGTTGAGTCACCCACAAGGCAAAGAATCATGATCAGTGGAGGTGCTTACTGAGGGCAAAGGAACGGGGGTGGGGGGTGGGGGGTGGAAGAAGGCGGCTATAAATACAAGTTACTACCGTCACCAGATGCCGAAATGAGGACTGCAATCAATCGATGTGAGTATTTCTGCCTCAGTTTGTCAGATGTTTATATAAGCAGATGTGTATTAAGCAAATGTTTTTGGCTTTTCCCTTTTTAAACCCTTGCCATCTAACATAAGATGGATTATATTAATTAATTCTATTTATGTATTTAAGTTCCAGGGACCTGTTCTGTGGAGAGTCAGTAGATTTTCAGTGCATGCAGGAGAGCTGTACCACGTCAAGTGGAAGTGCGGCCCTGCTGCTGTAAATCTGTAGATAAAGGCGTAGGTACGGATGATATAGATACTTATAGATATCTACCCCACTGGTTCGGTTTCTCTGGTGGAATTCTTACTTATGCACGCTTCAATAAAATTAAAACCAAACAACCCTGGAAAAATTGGTCATGGCCTCAATGAAGTGAAAGTGAAAAGAAAGAAGGCTCTCTTTCCTCTTTTTGCTAGAAAAAGTGGGAAATGGTACCTGAAGCTGCCTGTTACAGAGAAGCAGCCTTGAGCCTTCTTCACGTTATTGCTCCCAAAGCCAGAACTGAGAGCTGAGATTTTTCTTTCCAAAATCAACTTGCAAATTCAATATGCACAGACTGACATGTATGGGACTGAACCCAAAGCTGTCAACAAATCCCGTGGCTGAGAGTTTGGGTACTCATTTTTCCTTCCAAGCACAATGAACAGTAGGTGCCATCTCAAAGTTCTGCCTCTGGGGAGTACCTCCCTTCACCATTGTCCTTCAGGGATGACTCAGAAAAAGCTGTAGTGCTATGACTGACCAGTGTATCATGCAGATTCCCTATAAACCAGACGCGAGTCTTTCCCTTGTTCAACCAGCCATGGAGAATTCCTCATGAGGTCACAGGTGCAGATTAGGAGAGAGGAGGCAGTGTAGTAAGAACAGGGTCCAAGGGCACTTTGACACTTCCTTGTGTAACTTATTTGTGCCTTCAGGGCTACTGAGGCTTGATCTCATATTTGCCATTTCCATTTGAGGATGGAGTACAGATTTACACACCCATCCTATGACTTCGTGGGTCATCCAGGTGATGTTGGAAGGGCTGCTTCTACTGACAAAGAAGTCTTTGCATAATGTAGGTGTTTTATGTCCCAAACTTCCTTGGCATCTTCCCATATGTCCCCATTGCAACTTTTTTTTTTTTTTTTTTTTAGAGAGAGAGGGACAGTGAGAGAGACAGAGAAAGAGAGAAACAACTTTATTTAGTTTTTCACATGGCCTTCGTTGCTCCAACATTTAGTTGTGTATGTGGTGCTGGGGTTTGAACCTGGGTCCTCGTGCTTGCCAGGCAAGCGTCGAAACCGCTGAGCCACCGCTCCAGCCCCCCCATTGCAACTCTTAAGATCTTATTCCTTCCTAATCAATGTCTTCACTTCCCTGCAATGTCGTGAATTCGGTTTGCATTATAATTCAGCCACCGGAAGCATGAGATTCAGTATTTGTTTTTCAGAAATCCATCCCTGCATCCACAGAAATAGGTTTTTTTTAAGGACAGAAATAGAAGTTTTCGGGTCATTTATGCAGAGATTGAGCTGATAATTTGAATCCCTGCACTCATCCTTTTCTTTCCCTACTTTCTCTAGCATGGTGAGAAGCAACCAGCAAACCTCATGATACACTCTTATTAAAATGTCCTAACATGGGTCTGTAGTGGTGGCTCAGCGGTTACAGCACTTGCCTGGCATGCACGAGGATACGGGTTTGAAATACAGCACAACAAAATGTTGGAGCAACAAAGGCCACATGAAAAACTAAATAAAATTGATTCTCTCTTTCTCTCTCACTGTCCCTCTCAAAAAAAAAGTCCTAACATGTCAAATACGTGGTCACCCAGAATTTTACATGTTGTAAGTATTTGATTAGGAATATCAGTGATGATATTTGACCACCTTACATCATACTCTCTTTACTACTGGAAATAGAATCATTAGTGGCTTTAAGACTAATAACTAGAGAACCAATTCAGAATTCAGAAAATTCATCCTTAAGAGTCTGTTCTAGAATCACTTTCATTACCAAAATCTGTATAAGGTATGCTTTCACCAGAGAAACAGAACCAGAAGGATATAATAAAGGGAGGAAGGGAAGACATTGTTATATTGTGTGCACGTAAGAATATGTAACAACAAATCCCATCATTATGTACAGCCATAATGCACCAATAAAAAAATTGTGAAAAGAGGGGAAAAAAGGAAGGAAGGAAGGAAGGAAGGAAGGAAGGAAGGAAGGTGATACAGAGATGTACTGCAAGAAATTGTCTTAATTGTAGGGTTGACTAGGCAAATCCTATGGGGCACAGCCCGAGGAATGGCAGGCTGGAGCTAACTCTGCAGCCCACAGGCAAAATTTCTTCTTCTTAAGGAAACATTAGTTGTGCATTATCAGCCTTTCAACTGATTGGATGGCTGAGCCCACTCATATTATCAAGGATAATCTCCTTTACATAAAGTCAGTTAATTGTAGATGTTGATACATCCATGATATCTAAATTTTGTGATTGATTATCTGTGGAAAATAGCCCAGGCAAGTTGGCAAACAAACATAAGGTATATAAATTGCACATGTTCAAAGTGTGTCATTTGATTCCTTTTAACATGTGAAAATCCATGAAGCTATCACCAAAAGTCAAGAAAACATATTTTTATCACTCCAAAAGGTTCTCTCGTGGCCCTTTGCTATCCATGTCTTCCTCCAGCCGCACCCCAAGGCAATCACTGACCTTCTTGTCACCATAGATCAGTGTGCACTTCTAGAGCTTTATATAAACGGAATCACACAGCGTGTGCTCTTTCGGCATCATTATTTCGAGATTCATCTGTGTTGTCTGTTTCTTTTTAATGCTAAGCACATGTCACTGTATGAACATTCTAGAGTTGATTCATCCATTCACCTGATGATGAATGTCCCAGCTACTTCAGTTTTGCACTATTACAAATAAAGCAGCTGTAATATATCCAGCTATAAAGCATGGATATTTTCTTGAGTAAATACGTAGGAGCTGTATGGCTAGGTCACCTAAGTGTGTGTTTAGCTTTTACTGATTTCTAGAACGGTTGTAGCGTGCCTCCGCATTTTACATGTGTCCTCACAAAGTCCTTTGTTTATTATGGACATCTTAAATTTTGTGTGGGGAAAACAAGGACTAAAATAAATTTTGAAATGCTAGTCTGACACATGTATAACGAACACTCACCTACACCAGGCAGTAGCGGGAAGAGTAGAGGAGGACAGGCCATCCAAGTCAAAGAGGTCAGAGCCTGCTTAACACACCCACTCTTGGGAAAAAGCATGATTCAACTAAAACCAAGTTATGTCCAGAAGACTGAGACTTTGGAGACAGAGAGGCTGGGTCAAATCCCACTTGACCACCATTGTCCTGCTATCTAACTGTACACAGGTGACTTTAACCTCTGAAAACCTCTCCTGGTTCATCTGTAAAATTCAATTATCCGTGGCAGCTTCTCCTGCTGCCTTTGTGAGGTCTGATCAAGGCAATGTCTGGTAGAGAGCAGGAGCTAAAATGGGGCGATTGAGGCGCAAACCCCAGAGAGGTTTTCAGGAAGCAGTTTTATTGTTGCAACATGATCCAAGATGCAGAACAGCTGCCCTTTCTGGATGCTACGGAATGGGAAATTGAGGAATTTATTCTCTTTAGGAGGTTAGAATACGTTTATTTAGTTGTTTTTGTTTTTTTTTTTTTTTTTAAGAGAGAAGGACAGTGAGAGAGAGACAGAATCAATTTTTATTGAGTTTTTCACATGGCTTTTGTTGCTCCGACACTTAGTTGTGTATGTGGGTTGCTGGGGTTTGAACCCGTGTCCTTGCCCAGGCTGGGCAAGCGCCGTAACCACCGAGCCACCGCTCCAGCCCCCACATTTAGTTTATAATACCTATTGATTTTTTTTTCACAGCTGAGGATCGAACTTGGGGCCTTGCACGTGCTAGGCAAGCGCTCTGCCACTGAGCTAAATCCCCAACCCCAATACCTACTGATTTTAAAAGGAAATTACAAAACACAATGTTTATCCACAAAGAATGCAAACAGCTGCAAAATAGCCTCGAGTAAAAACTTCCCAGGAAAGAGAAAAGAAAAGGAAAAACAGAACCTTTTAAAAGCCTCCCTATCGGAGCTGCTCATAAATCTCTGTGTTCCTGACAGATCTCTGAGCTCCTGCAGGAAAGCAAACAAAGGATTCCCCACTCCCCAGATGTGTCCATCCTTGGCTATTTTGCAGAAGCCTAAAATTTAAGGTTTCTCAAGAGAAGAAAATGTCCTACAAGGGACGGAAATTCTCATTACTTTGGGAAGCCCCCTCATTACAGGGGTCCCCTACTACAGTCCCCTACTTCAATAACTCCTAAATCCAAGCTTCTATACAGCCTTCTAATTGGATAAACAATGATCCTAACTGCCCTAGTGTTGGGCAGTGCCTTAGTGTGTCCATAGCTAGTCTCTCTTGCAGACTCTTCCAGCAGGCTGTTGCGTTCCATGTTATGTTTCTAGTGTGTAGCCAAGGCTGAAAATCAGCTCTCTTGCGGTTTGTCAAGGCCAGACACTTTGATTCAGTGTATATATTCAAGGTCATAAACATTAACTTGTGAGCATGTGCCCAACGCTATAAAATGTTGGCAGCATGTCTTCTTTGGATATAAAAATAGCCTACGGCGCTGGAGCGGTGGCTCAGCAGTTGCGTTGCTTGCCTGGCATGCACGAGTACACGAGTTCAAACCCCAGCACCACGTACACAACGAAGTCTCGGAGCAACAAAAGGCACATGGAAAACTAAATAAAAATTGTTTCTCTCTTTCTCTCTCACTGTCCCTCTCTCTAAAAAAAGAGAGAGAGAGAGAGAGATGACTCTGGGGTAGGGGGTAAAATGGAACTGGTTGGGGGCTGAAGCTAGAGCTGGGGGCTGGCTATGGGTTACTACCATCCCAAATAAACATGCCTATTGTCCCAAGAATGTCTTTTGTTATTTTGAGAGGGACAGTGAGAGAGAGAGAGAGAGTGGATTGATCTTTATTTAGTTTTTCATGTGGCTTTTGTTGCTCCAACACTTCATTGCATACGTGGTGCTGGGGTTTGAACCCACGTCCTCGTGCATGCCAGGCAAGTGCTGTAACTGTTGAACCACCACCTGTTTCCTGAGCCCCACCCTCCTCATGACATTTAGGCACCTGGGAGTTTTGGAATCAGGGTCTAGAGGGCCCTCTGAGGCATCCTATCTACTCCTTTGTTCCCTGAATTCTATACTTCACAGAACACCAAGAGCATTGATTTAAGAGAACCCCTCTTCTCCTCCTCTCAGGTTGCAGTTGCCTTCTCGGCTAAAGACTTAACCAATGATTGATTTCTGTGGGTCAGTTTTTTCTGCTCGTGACCATGGGCTTCCAGGCAGATCCGCATCCGTGGACCACTTCTATGTTCAGTGCAGTGTCTCCCAGAATAAACCGCAGCATTCAGTATTTAGTACTGGTAAGAGAAGATATCTTCATGACTCAGGGTTTGTTACTAATGACTCAGCAAAAAGGGGAAATTGCTGCACACTACCCTTAGGATAAAGATTTCTGTAGATGAAATAAAAACGTAATGCCATTGAGGTAAGTTTGGTGGAGGCTGAAAGTCTCTAAATCATGCAAAAGTCACCTGGGCATAAATATTCATGGTTGCTTAGATTTGCAAAAAAGAAATTTGGGCAGAGAACATAGGAATTAATAAAAGTGGAGGGGGTAGGAGAAGCAAAATTGAAAGTGAAATTTTGTATCATATATCTTTGACTTTTTAAATTTTTGACTATTAATTTCAAAGAACAGTTACAAGAATTACACAAATAGCACTCATATTTTTCTCCTGGATCTCCTATTGTTAACTTTTTACTAACTAGCTTTATCATGTATGCTGCCTCTCTTTTTTTTCTAAGTCATTTGAGAGAAAACTGTATAACTCGTGTCTTTTTATCTTTAAATATTTCAATGTGGGCTGGATCAGTGGCTTGGTGGTTACGGTGCTTGCCTGGTATGTGCAAGTACACGGGTTCAAACTCCAGCACCCACGTACACAGCTAAGTGTTGGAGCAATGAAGGCCATGTGAAGAACTCAATAAAAATTGATTCTCTCTCTCTCTCTCTAAAAAAATAAATAAATAAATATTTCAATGTGTGTTCCTTAAGGATAGTAATATTCTGTCATATGGCCATTTAAAGTTCATCAAAGGTCTTACTGAAGCTATTAAAAACTTTAGTAAATCCAGCACTGACATGACACTTTTATCCAATCAACTATTGCTAGTCCAGTTTTTCGAGGTGATTCAATCGTGTCCTTTATAACAGTTTCTTCCTTCTCTATGGGATCTAGTGTGGGGTCATGCGTTGCATTCTTTGTCTTCTCTCTTTTCCTCCTTGAATATGGAATAGCTCCTCATCCGTTTTTAGTTTGCTCCTGTTGTTTTTGAGGAATAGAGCCCCTTCGCCTTTTTTAATAGAACATTCATTTTAGGCTTGTCTGATAATTCATCATCCTTATGCTCAGGCTGTGCATTCCTGGCTGAATATTATACATGAAATGTTGTGTCCTTCTCCGGGGATATCACCTCTGGAAGCATACAATGTCTGTCTACCCCTTCATCTGGGAAAGATAACCTCCTGATCTAATCTTTCCGATGATTGACAGTTAATTTTTTTGGCCTGATGATTAATAAGAAACTTGTACAGATACTTTAAGCCCATGAAAATATCTTGCTCTCATCAGAATTCCCCACCCCTAAATTTAGGATCCATCAATGATTCCCATCTAAACCAGTATTCACTGTTGGCCAGCTCCAACTCTCCATTCACATTTATCTCTGCTAGCCCCTGGCTTTTTCCCCATGAACAGAACCCTCCCCTCTCATTTTTTTCTTTCATGTAATGTACTATCAGTTTCAATTTATAGTTTCGATTTTGAGGAATAATTTCACAATGACCGATTCAATAATAGTAATTACCTATTCAATAGTAGTAATAGAATTAAATTTTAAAAGGAACTTAGAAGGACTATTGTGCAGTGACACACAGTGACTCTCCCGGAGTCACATCTTTCTCTAACTCTCAAAGCTAAGACTGCATAATATTCTCCTATAGATCTAACCATACCCCAGACTCTGGCATAACTAGAAGGACCTCAAGCTCTCCACATAACATTTCCAATTCCATCAACCTGAAAGCCCAGGCTACAATGGTCCCAACATGCACCCAACCATCAGGACCTTAGCACTTTTCCTCCTCATCCCTATCTCTCAATGCCTTCTTCAGTCAAGGAGGAGATGCCTGAAGTGATCTCATGTGTTGTCTTCAAAAATGCTGTGGGGTTCTTCCCGTCTAACCTTTTGATGGTATCCCTGGCCTGGGGACTACAGAGGCCCTGTGAATGCACTGAACTGCAAGGCCACTTCCAAGACCTCCCAAAGCTGCAAGACTTCTGATGTGACACTATGCCTATGGCTGGCTCCATTGTCCATGGGATTGAGGCTCAAACAATCACACATCTATGGAACTTGGTTGGTCCAATTAGACCATAAGACCCTGGGGTCCTAGAACCAGCATTTCTTACACTAACAGCAATCATTTCCTGCCAAGGGCCCCATCCTGATGCTGGTGCCAGTGGCCTTTGAGGTCTTGTCTCTTTCCTGAATTTCACTTCTCCACAGATGGGCTCAGCCCCTGCCTGTGGTAACTGGGCCCCTGTATTCATTGTGGTGTCCCTGTAAATACTGTGGTGTCCCTGGGATTGGACTTCCACTTCTGCAGATCAAGTCTGACTAAGGCTGCAACTCAGTCACACTTTGTCCAGTGTTCTAGAACTTTCTGGTTAAAGCAAGAACATGAAAGTTTTTCAAACTGAAACCAAACATGAGGAAATATGAAAACCTTAGTTTCAAACTGTGTCCTCATATTTAGGGAATAAACAGCTGCTGAACACTTCCCATATGAGTTCTCTTGATATTACCCACCTTGTCAATGAGCAATTAATATGCATATAAACACACATGCACACAATCAATTGGCCAATAAGTCTTTGGGGGAAATGCCAATTCTCAAAATAATATGTAATCTAAATCAAAACAACATGATATTCCTATTTTCCATTCAGAAGAACCAATACTTTAAAAGTTAATAACAGGGGCTGGAGCGGTGGCTCAGCGGTTTCGGTGCTTGCCTGGCAAGCACGAGGACCCTGGTTCAAACCCCAGCACCACGTACACAACTAAGTGTTGGAGCAACTAAGGCCATGTGAAAAACTAAATAAAGTTGTTTCTCTCTTTCTCTGTCTCTCTCACTGTCCCTCTCTCTTTAAAAAAAAAAAAAAAAAAAAAAAAAAAAAAAAAAAAAAAAAAAAAAAAAAAGTTAATAACAACTCATTTTGACCAGGTACATAAAAACGGGAACTCTTATATAGAATTGTGGAAATGAAAATAAACAACCATTTTAGAGGACAATTTGGCTATATCTACAACAATATAATATGTACATATCCTATGGCCCATTAATCTTCTTCTCCTAGAGGTCAATCCTATAGAAACATTAACACCAGTACCTTAAAAATGTGTGCACATAGATTCTTCCTGTAGCTTCATGGTAATTTTCAAAATTGGAAGCAAACTGATTGTCTATCAATGAAGAAGTGGGGAAAGTATAACACTGCAACACAGCAGTGTTCTTAAAAATAATGAAAAGGAAGGACTTGGAAATATGTCCATGTCATTTTGTTAAAGGAAAAAACAAAGGATGGATCAATGTGTA
Source organism: Aplodontia rufa (assembly GCA_004027875.1). Taxonomy (NCBI): domain Eukaryota; kingdom Metazoa; phylum Chordata; class Mammalia; order Rodentia; family Aplodontiidae; genus Aplodontia; species Aplodontia rufa. The sequence goes on from PVKS010017428.1 coordinate 28,119, forward strand.
TGGAATGATTCCATTTATGTAATAAACATTATGCAACTTGTTCGTATTTAAATATATAAAAGTTTCTACAAGTGTAGAAAATACTTGGAAAAGATGTAAACTAAAATGTTTACTATGGAAGCACTCCAATTTCAAGTCCAACAAGTAAAGAACTTGGAAGTCGTTACTCCAGCCCTCTCAATAAGAAAGAACAAGCTGAAAATGAATTGTTTTGCTTACATCCACTGCAGAATTGAATTCACACAACAAACTACCATCCCCAAACTGGAGAATATAGACCATCTTACCTGAAGCAGAAAAACCACATGATCATCTAAGTTGATGTAAAAAAAAAAGTTGTCATAATACTGTTTCATGATTTAAAAGCGATAGAAAAACTAGAAATAGGAGGAAAATCTCTCAACATGATGAAACCCATATGTGAAAAACATAAGCTAATGTAGTCAATGAAAAAAAGAAATTTTTCCTCTAAGATCAGGAAAAAGACATTCAACACAGTACTGGAAGTTGAAGCCAGAACAATCAGGAAATAAAAAGAAACAACAGGCATCCAAATTGGAAAGAAAGAAAGAAAACTCTGTGTTTTCACGTATGTTCCAATTTCTACACACCCCTCCCAGCACTTAATTTTTGCTTTTCTATAATAACCATCCTAATGTATGAAATGGTATATCAATGTGCTGGTTTTTCATTTGCATTTTCCTGGTGACTAATTATGTCAAATGCTTTTTCATGTGTTTACCATGTGGATGCCTTTGGGGAAAAAAGTATGTTCTAGTTTTAATTGAACTGCCTGACAGATTATTGTTGAGTTATGGGAATATTTGTACATCCTGGACATTCATTAATTCATCTATATATTATTCATTCATTGGAAATATATTCTCCAATTCTATTTTTTTTTTAAGAAAAAGGGGACAGTGAGAGAGAGAGAAAGAGAGAAGCAATTTTTATTTTAGTTTTTCATATGACTTCCGTTCTTCCAACGCTTAGCTGCGTACGTGGGTGCTGGGGTTCGAACTCTCGTACTCACGCGTGCCAGGCAAACACCATAATCACAGAGCCATCGCTCCAGCCCCTCCAATTCTTATAAATTGCCAATGAAATAAAAAAATAGGAAATTAACAGAGAAAATAAATGAAATCAAAATCTGGCTCTTTAGGCCTTGTATGGTGGCACACACCTATAATCCCAGCTACTCAGGAGGCAGGAAGATTCCAAGTTCAAAGCCAGCCTCAGCAATTAGCAAGGACCTGAGTAACTTAGTGAGACCCTGTTTAAAAATAAAGTATAAAAAGTTCTGGGGATGTGGCTCAGTGGTTAAGGACCACTGGGTTCAATCCTGGTACAAAAAAAAAAAAAAACTGTCTCTTCGAACAATCTTAATAAAATTAATAAACTGCTAGTCCTGCTAACAAAGAAAAAGAAAAGACACAAATTGCTAACAGACAATCAGAAACAGCGTTACTGAACCCATAGACATTAGAAAGATAATAAGCAAATATTGTGGACAACATTATTCCCACCACTTTCATAACTGAGATTAAATGGACCCATTCCTTGAAAAATACCAGCTACCAAAACCACCAAAAGAGAAATATATCTTTTAGATAAGACTGTGACTATTCTAAAAGTTAAATCAATAATTAATACATTTCCAAAAATAAAATTAAATCTGATGGATATGGAAAATTAGTAGAAGCCACTCAACCAGGCAGCAAACCCCCTACTCACTATTTCAAAATCTACAGACTCATCCCCCTAGGAACCTATTGCCTCAGGCCCTTATCAGAGGACTCCCACCCTACTAAAAAACCCAATAAACCAGGAAAATTCCTGCATGACCTCTCCCCTGCTCATTCCCTCTATACCCACCCCAGGCTGTAAGTAGCAGGTGGGTCCCAGACTCCACTGGGCCCCCAGTCCATAGATTTCTCCCCAATAAACCTGTGTTGCTGTTGAGTCGCACCTCTCCCTTTCCTTCATTCATCTCTCTTCCTTACATGATGGTGCTGAAACCCGGGATGGGAAGACAGAGCTCTTACACTCCCCTCCATTCTCTTCCTTTCAATTCTGCCTTACTCTTTACTTACCCTTCACACAAGATTTGAGATTCAGAGCATCCTTCAAGTTCACTACTGCTAGACATCAGCGGGAAGGCAACACGAAATCAACCCCCTCCCACGAGATTTTTGCAGCGTTATTGCTACGCAAATGGAGCAAGACCTTTTCTGAGCTCTTTATTGGTGTCCTCTGGAAACCTCCTTCTTGCCTGTCCCCTTTTCTGTCTGGCCAGACCTCCAGATCACAGGCTTCTTCTCCATTTTGCTCCCACATGCAACACCAGTCATACTGATCATCTCATCAGAGGGAGAGGTAAGACTGAGTCTCTTGCAGAGGTGTCCTGTTAGAGACTCACTCATTTCTGGACCCCTGGGGTCCTCATCTTAGGATTGAAGTTGGGGATGCCCACTCCTCCCAGCTGATCTGGCTCTGCCACTGGGTGGCAAGAAGTAAATGGAAGGCATTTTGTTTTCTCCTGTACCTCCATCACACCTCTCCATTACTCAATGGCACAAAATTGGAATTCAGGACCTTTGATTCAAAAATACTAACATATCTTAATAACTTTCTACAACAAAATGGCAGGTGGTCTGAACTGGGACTGGTGTTTCAAGGTTCCCACCAAAGGTGGCTCCTCTGGGCCTTCACTTGACCTTGACCAGATCTCTCCCCCACCACCACCACCACCTCTCCCTCTGGCAGCTCCAGTAAGGACCATTCACATTGCTGGACATCACATCCACCACCAGCTATAACCTACTAAGTGAGTGACTCCCTCTGACTCTTCCGGATTCCTGGCTTTCTCTCCACCAGAGTCCTTAAGGGCCCTCCTCACTCCACCTTGTCCATCATGGAACAGATCCCACCAAAGCCTCCATGAGATACCCCTTGGGGTGCCTTCCCAAACATAACCAGACCCTGGGTCCCCAAGCCACAGTCAAACCTGAAAGACTGGTGTTCTTCTGTAATATTGCTTAGCCCCGATATAAGCTGGACAATAACAGTCACTGGACTAAAAATGGCACTTTCAACTCCCAAATTCTCAGAGATCTTTAAACTCTCCACCACAATGGCAAACAGCCCAAGGTTCCCTATGTGCAGGCCTCCAATCCAGGCCTGGTACCTCTACTCCAGACCTTCTTTCTGCCCAAATGCCTAATTTTTCACATTCTTCTCTTCAAAGATAAACCCCTCAAGGAATCCCTCTCTTGAGACCCCTCATTCTTTGGGAGTTCTGCTTCCTCTCTAAAACTCTAAATTCTGATACTTTGCTCTGCTAAATCTGTGTCTGTGGATTTCATTTCTCAAATTTACAAAGCAGAACCCATCCAGCCACGCTGTGTTACATTTACAGGGATTCACCTGAGATCTTCAGAAGGGTGAGTGAAATGGACAATTGCTCTATCACTTTTCTTCCAGGAATTCTCTATTCCATTTTATATGCTCTCTATCAAAACTACCAGGACCCTGTCAGCCACGAGGCTTCCAGACTCAAGACTCAGAGGCAAGGCTGTGCTAGAGTGAGACTTAACAATCACTTTCAGCCTTAGTGGAGAGAATGTAGATCTGATCTTGCTTCGGTTTTCTTTCATGGCAATCCATTCAATCAAGAAACTGAGGCCCCTCTTAGAAGCGCCCTAATTCTCTGGCCAGGGCTAATCCCTGGTGTGAATGCAGGGTCTCTAGAGATGGCCAAAAGCCAACCTATTGCACACAGAAGCTCCATCTCCACTTTAATCTCCTTAATCTCCTTTCATGGCTTCTGACCTGATGGTAGAGGCAGGGCCTCGGCAGCTCCTCGGATAACAGGCTGAGATAACTTTTTAGCCTGATCTGAGTCCTACGCATCAGTCTACCAGTGAGTGGGTCATCCTTTTCTCCTTCTCTTTCTGTCTTATAGCAACCTCCCCCAATGTTACAGGGCAGACAGATGTAAATGTTGTGAACACTAGAATAAGAGAATAATTCTGTCAAATGGGACCACTGTACTGACCCCACATGCTTTCTTTTCCAAAACACAATTTACCTGCTGGTGAGCCTGCCTGATCTTATTGAACAGACTCTGTCACATTCCTCAGCAAACTACCTATTATCTGCAGAGGAAATGCAGACCCAAAGTAATGTTAATAGGAGAAACCCAAGTTATCCAGAAGAAGACTTTTGAGACCAGATCCTGAAACTCAGAAAGATAAAGAAAATCCCTCCTAATCAGAATCCAATTAGAACCAGTCAGCATGGGCCAAAGTGACCTAGAGTTACCTAGAGTTGACATGTCAGTAAGGACTGATGTCATCTTGCTGTCAATCAAAAGTCAAGGTGGTGGCTGGAGCAATGGCTTGGCAATTACGGTGTTTGCCTGGCATGAACGAGTACACAAGTTCAAACCCCAGCACCACGTACACAACGAAGTCTCGGAGCAATGAAAGCTGCATGAAAAACTAAATAAAAATTGTTTCTCTCTTTCTTGCTCTCTCTCTTATTGTCCCTCTCTCTTAAAAAAAAAAAAAAAAAGTCAAAGTGAACCTAGGTAGGACTCTGTAAAATTCTCTGGGATTCCCAGTGAAACTGGAAGTGCAGGAGAGGCAATATCAGAATATCTTTTGTTTATCTCAAGAAGCACCATTTGAGTCTTTTAAATGTGTTTTTATATAAATTGTTGGTAAATGGTAAAAGGAGTTTAAAATTGCTTTGTTTCTGGGTCTTCACCAAAAGTGAGATTACTAAGAGTTAAAATTCTAACAGGTGTAATTCTATATACAAAGAATACAAAAGGGGGCTGTAGTGGTGGCTTGGTGGTTCTGGGTCTTGCCCGGCATGCACAAGTACGCGAGTTCGAACCCCAGCACCACATACACAACAAAGTGTCAGAGCAACGAAAGCCATGTGAAAAACTAAATAAAATTGATTCTCTCTCTCTCTCTCTCACACTGTCCCTCTCTCTTTAAAAGAAAAAAAAGAGTACAAAAGTTTTAAGCTTTGTTTCAATTAAAGTACTACAAATAGTGTAAAATATTTGATATTATTAAGGGGGGTAATTTAAAAAGTCAGACAGTTTATAAGGATTGTCAGCAAGTAGGAAAATATAAAAAAGATATGAAAGGTTATAGGTAATGGAAATATAATTTGGCATAGAAATTAGAATGAAAGAAATGTATCTGGATGAAAAAGTATAAAGTGTCTCAGTAGCAGGTTTGTGGAGAGTAAATCTCAAGTCTATGGGTGATAAAGTTGAATATAATTGGCACAATCAGTTAATATTATTTAAGATTTCTCCTAAGGTCAAATAAATATTCAAGCTTTGTCTAAATTTTATGTAAAAGTTTATGAAATGGACGTTTAGGGCTGGAGCGGTGACTTAGCGGTTACAGTGCTTGCCCATCATGCTCAAGTACGCAAGTTCAAACCCGAGCACCACGTACACAACGAAGTCTCATAGCAACGAAGGCTACATGTAAAACTAAATAAAAATTGTTTATCTCTTTCTCTCAGTGTCCCTCTCTCTTTAGAAAAGAAAAAAGAAAGAAAGTTTATGTAGTTTACAGGTAAGGTAAGCAATAGGTGCTCTCTTTCATATATTGTATCTGATACACAAGGGCCACATTGCCATTTGAAAGCCTAGCTTATATCTCTTTGCTTTGACTAAGTCTTTTTCTGACCATTAACACTGATTCCTAAATGTATATTCAAATAGACTCAGGAAATAATACAGGAGAAGTTTATAGGATGAAACTTTCAAGAGACAACAAGCAGCTTCAGAAATAAAACACTTAATATTTGTCAAGAGCCCTGCCTTGCCCGAGTTAAGACTCAGCTTCTCACTTTATGTTTGCAAAGTTTATTTAAAGTTAAGTTCAAAAGATAGATTTTTGTTGTAAACATTACTGTAATCTCAAAATAAAAAGGATATATATATAAATTATATTTCTTGCTTCATAGCTATTATACAAACTGATAATGTTACTACTCTTGTTAATTCCATTTCATATTTTCCTTGTAAAACTTTAAAGCTGTTGCCTATTAGTGTTTCACAGAAAAACCTGAGTTAAGACAGGCCATCAACTACAGGACAGATAAGATATAATACTAACTTCAAGTACTATTACCAAAATCAAACAAAAAGGATAACTATAAAACTGTAACATAGGACTCCCACTTTAAGACTGGCGAAACTGGCCTGCTGGATATTTAATACCAAAACCAGGGTACCAAAGTTAAGGAAGTTAAAGAGTCGAAGAAAAATTCAATATTTTGGCCCTTGCCCTGTTTGGTCAGCCAAAACTCAGGGGACAATGAGACTTCTCTAAGCCAGCCGGTGCCCAGTCTTCAAAGCGGATGGTCATTGGAAAGGGAAATGTCCCTAATGCTTCCAAGGGAAATCACATGTGGTCAGCAAGATCCTGACCCATCCCGGCAGATGGCACTCCTGGTAGAGGAAGGCTAAAGGAGCCAAGACACTCTCACATGTCCCCCGAGAGTGGCCTCCTGAGGAATCTCACCTGACCTGTGAATAGATAGTCAAAAAAGTCAATTTTGACCAACTTGGTCTTAAAGACCTGACAGGAGAGTTTTAACCAAAGCACAGCCATACATGGGCATTTAAAAGGAAAGACACTGATTCTTTTTTTTTTTCTTTTAAAGAGAGAGGGACAGTGAGAGAGAGAAAGAGAGAATCAATTTTATTTAATTTTTCATGTGGCTTTTGTTGCTCCAAGACTTTGCTGTGCACATGGTGCTGGGGTTCGAACTCACGTACTTGTGCATGCCAGGCAAGCGCTGTAACCGCTAAGCCAGCACTCCAGCCCCGACACCAATTCTTTCAAGGTAACTCAAAATGTACAGTTGTGTCAGTCCTCCCACAAGTAAATAAAACTGGGAGATTATGAAGAAAGGGTTACAGAAGACATTACCAGAGTCACAAGTTTGTTGTAAGTCAATTTGAGATCCACAAATCTCCCTAACCTCCTATGTGGGCAAACTCAGTCTCTTTTTCACTGGAAAGATTGTTGAGTTCTAATACTTAAAAAGCCCCCTGATAGAAATCAGATGGCATTCCCCAACTCAAGGGGACACCTATGCCATTATAAAAATTAAATGTCCTCCTAGCAACTCTACTAATGTTTCTAAAGCCATGAATGGCCTCCACTCACAAGTAAATGACACTTCAGACCACACCCTAAGCTTTACCATGTTACTATCTTCATGGTCTTCAAAGGTTGGCCAATAACACTGATTATTTTGTATTAATTGCTTACAGAAAATAATGTTTTGTTGTATTGCTTATTGTTCTGGCATGATCCCTCTTTCATGGACGCCATGTCTAGTCACCTGCCAAACACCACCACCATGGACCTCTGGACTGCCCTGATGCACGAGATGCCGAGAGTCCATTAAACACCAGGTGGTCATGGAAATATGACCCTCTGTGTAGCTGCCTCCCAACTTCTACCAAGATCCTCAGATAAACCCTCTGGAGAGTTTCGCTGACTGCCACAACCAGCACCCCACTGTCAGCATGGAATAAGCCGGTCATTGCCCTTTTTCCCCCAAAGGCGGTCAAGGACCTCTTCAGAGGGGAATTGAGGCAGGAGACAGATCATCCATAGGCAGAGAGAAAATGGGGAACTTGGAGAATGGGATCCCACCACCCCAGACTAAAACCCTAGGCTAAAACCTTTCTGGTTTGGGCTGCCTTAACGGAAGGCCCCACTCATGTGTAGATGACCAACTCCTATTTTTGGCAGGAACAACCTAAGCAAATTCAATGCCTCCACTTATTTTAATATCCACATTAGCCCCCTCACACTCCTTTATCATCTTATGCCATTTCCTTCCCATCTCACACGCCTGTCAGCTCTGCTCCCTGAGGTGTCAACCACAGTATGGGAATCTCCAAGCCCACTGTGACCACCCAACACTCTTGTTAAAATTTCCCTACAAGAGCCTTCCTCCAGCTAAAGCAAGGTGTCTCCTATTACCTCTCTGGCTGCCTCAATTATAACCAGGGAATCTTCTTCCTAGGCAGAATTAATACTTATGTCTGTTTACCCACTAACTGGATAAAAATTTGATATCATTGACCCAACTCATTATATCCCTTTAGAGTATGGAATGATGGATATGGAAAATTACTAGAAGCCACTCAGCCAGGCAGCAAACCCCTTACTCACTGTTTGGAAATCTACAGATGCAGGCCCTCATCTGAACCTATTGCTTGGGGCCCTTATCAGAAGATCCTCGCCCTACTGAAAATCTCAGTTTAATCCCCATCTACTGAAAAACCCCAGTTTAACCAGGAAAATTCCTGCTGTGAACCACACTATTCCTTCTATATCTACCCCAGGCTGTAAGTGTCAGGTGGGTCCCAGACTCCACTGGGCCCCCCTCTGCAGGTTTCTCCCTAATAAACCTGTGTTACTGTTGAGCAGTGCCTCTCTCTTTCTTTCCTTCATTCATCTCTTTCCTTACAAAAGCAACAGGCACATATGGTTTCACTAGTGACTTTAAGAAATGAATTATACCAATTCTCTACATTCTCTTCCAGAAAAATAAAAACAGAGGAATAACTTACTAATTCATTCTGTGAGGTCAGCAGTACCATAATACTGTAAAGACACTGCAAAAAAGGAAAAACACAGAATAGTATCTCTCATAAACATAGCTGCCAAAACCCTCAAAATACAGTATCAAACAAAATCCAAAAATGTGTTAAGAGAATTATACCCATGACCAACTGGGATGTATTCCAGGTATGCAAGTCTGCTTCAAAATTTGAAAATCAATTATTAAAGTAATTTATCACATCAACAGGCTAAAGAAGAAAAAAGAGATGATCATATCAAAAGATGCAAAAAAAAAAAAGCGTTCAACCAATATTTTTTATCACTCATGATTTTTAAAAGGACCTTAGCAAACTTAGAATACATGGGAGCTGGGACTGGAGTGGTGGCTCAGCAGTTACTGTGCTTTCCTGGCATGCACAAGTACTCGAGTTCAAACCCCAGCACCACGTACACAACTAAGTCTCAGAGCAACGAAAGTCTTGTGAAAAACTAAATAAAAATTGATTCTCTCTGTCTCTCTCATTGTCCCCTCTTTCTTTAAAAAAAAAAAAAAGAATACATGGGAGCTTCCTCAACTTGATAAAAAAAATTTTTTTCAACAATTCCTATAGCTGGTGTTATTCTTAGTAGTAAGAAACTGAATACTTTCCTTCTAAGATGGGAGTGTAGCTAGGATGTCCCTTCTCACTGGTTCTATTCAACATTAAGAAGGAAATCCAAGGCATACAGATTTGAAAAGAAGAATAATGACATAATTTTTCTCTATCTAAAGTCCCAAAGAATCAATAACAAAAAATAAATTAGCAAATCACTGCTGGAACTTATCCTACAAAGCTGCAGGGTATAAGGTTAATCCTCAAAAGTTCATTGCTTTTCTAATTAGCAGCAATGAGCAATTGAAATGTGAAATTAAAAGCACTGCTATTTATATTAGCATCAAAAAGTGAAATGCTTGGCACTGACTTCACAAGATATGTACAACATCTATATGAGGAAAAACTATAAAACTTTGTGAAAGAAGTCAAAAAATATCTAAACAGGGGCTGAGAGGTGGGTCAGCAGTATGCTGCTTGCCTGGCATGCATGAGGACTGGGGTTCAAACCCCAGCACCACATACACAGCTAAGTGTCAGAGCAACAAACACCAGATGAAAAACTAAATAAAGTTGATTCTCTTTCTCTCTCTCTCTCTCTTTAAAAAACAAAAAAACAGGGGCTAGAGTGGTGGCTCAGTGGTTACGGTGCTTGCCCAGCATGCACAAGTATGCAAGTTCAAACCCCAGCACCACATACACAAGAAAGTCTTGGAGCAATGAAAGCCACACGAAAAACTAAATAAAAAATTGTTTCTTCGTTTTTATAAAAAAATAAAAATAAAAACAAAGCAAAACAAAATATAAATAGGAAGATGTTCCATGTCCAAAGTACATTGCTGCTCTGCCTTTTAAACAGTGTAAGGATTTCCACCATGCAATGAAGATGCAAAGAAAGATCATAAACCCATCTGTGAGCAGAAGAACACGGTGCAAAGATGGTACCTCGAAATACGATACCTCCACATGCAGATGCCAGGGGGTGTTTCCTTGGTCTCTTCGCCTCCTATTGCACTGCCTTAACACAACTGGGCTGAGGGCCAAATAGCAGGTGTTTAATAAGTGAAATGTGAAACAGAGAAGTTCCATTTCTGCTTCAAGACACATGTAAAGAGGTGTGGATTCAGGTAAGTTCCTTTGCAGACATTTGAAATTTATGTTTTCTTCTGATTTTCTAACCTATACCAGGGGTCCTTAAGTTTGATGGCAGGCTAGGAAGCTATGCAGATTTCTGAGCTCCCCTCTTGAACCTTGTAATTCTTTTCATTTGAGACTTCTGAGAATCTGCATTCTTTTGGAAAGGTCATCAGTGGACCATACTTGAATGGAACTGACAAATATGATGTTTTCTTTCCCTTTTGGTGAAGGAACTGGAGGGATTTCTTTGACTATCAGTCTTTGCATAAGGTCCTTTTATTATTGGTGGTTATGTAATTTTTTTTTAACAGAGAGGGACAGAGAGAGAGTGAGAGAGACAGAATCAGTTTTATTTAGTTTTTCATGTGGACTTCGCTGCTCTGAGACATCGTTAAGTACGTGGTGCTGGGGTTTGAACTCACATACTTGTGCATGCCAGGCAAGCACCGCAACTGCTGAGCTATATTTCTCAATCTAAATTCTATCATGAGCCAGAAAGTTAAATTAATTCTTTTAGAGTTATAATGGGTCACAGAGATGTGGAGGAGGAGGGAGAAAGGCAAGGGGACCCAAAGCCTTAGAATTTTGGTTTGGGATTTTCGTCTTGTTCTCCTTTGCATCCTAAAGCCTTGCTCATGCAGGACAGTTACCTCCGAATGTTTTGAGTAAATGAATTAATAACCAAGAGAAAAAGAGAATGATTTTGTGGATGCCCAGTATTCCTTTTATTATTGATTTACTGAGAGCGTAAATCACAAGTGGGTGTTGAATTTTGTCAAATATTTTTCTGCATTTATCAAAAAAATCATAGTTTTAACCTGTTCTTTTAATACAGTGATATAAATTGATTAATATTCATATATTAAAGCAACCTCACATTTCTAGGATAAACCCCACTTGATCATGCTGTGTTATCCTTTTAACACTTAGTGCTGGATTTTTTTTTAAGGGAGAGGGACAGGGGGTGGGGGGAGAGGAAAAAAATCAATTTTATTTAGTTTTTCATGTGACTTTCACTGCTCCAACACTCCGTTGTGTACATGGTGCTGGGGTTCAAACCCGTGTCTTTGCACATGCCAAGCAAGCACCGTAGCTTCTAAGCCACCACTCCAGCCCCTAGTAATGGAATTTATTTGCTATTATTTTGCAAGAATTTTGCAAGAATTTATGAGAGATATTGATCTACAGTTTTCACTTCTAATTTGATGGTCTGATTTTGATATTAGGGTTATGTCGGGTTCATAAAATAAGTTGAAAGTGTTTAATTATTTTATCCTCTATTCCAAATGTTTGTGTAAGATTGGTGTTATTTCCCTCAAGTGTTTGAAAAAAGTTCTTCAGGAAACCATCTCATTCTGGAGTTTTCTTCATGGCGATGTTTTTACAATTAATTATATTTCTATCATAAAGGCAGGATCATTCAAATTTGCCATATCATCTAATGTCAGTTTTGGTATGCTGAAATTTTAAAGATATTTTTCCATTTTATTTAAGTTGCTGAATTTATTAATATCAAATTGATCATAATATTTCTTTGTTATTCTTTTAAAGTATGTAAGATCTGTAGCAATAATCCTTCTTTCATTTCTGTTGTTAATAATTTGTGTTCTCTTTATCCTTGATCAATCTACAAAAGTTTCATTAATTAATTTTTTTTTTTATAAAGAGAGAGGGACAGTGAGAGAGACAGAGAAAGAGAGAAACAACTTTATTTAGTTTTTCACATGGCCTTAGTTGCTCCAACACTTAGTTGTGTACGTGGTGCTGGGGTTTGAACCCGGGTCCCTGCTTGCCAGGCAAGCGCCGAAACCGCTGACACACCGCTCCAGCCCTGGTTTCATTAATTTAAAAAAAATTGCTTCAATCAATTTGTTTTGTTCATTTTATCTCTTTTTAATTTCTAATTTCTTTATTTCTGCTTTTATTTTTCTTATTCCTCTTTTCTACTAACTTGGAGCTGAATTTACTCTTCCTTTTCTAGCTTTTTAAGTCACTGATTTGAAGTCTGATTTTATGTTCTTTCTAACATAAACATTTAACGCTGTACATTTCTATTTAAGTTCTGCTTTTCATTCCATCCCATGAATTTTGTCATGTGGTATTTGTAAGAAGAGAAGCGAATGAAGGAAATAAAGGAAAAATTGAAGAGAGGAGGCTTAACAGTAACACAGGTGTATTTGAAGAAAAACCTTCAGAGGGGAGGCCCAGTGGAGGATGGGACTCCCTGGCCACTTACAGACTAGGGCTAGGTATAGAGGGTGAGAAGGAAAAGAGGATTATGGTGCTGCCATGGAGTTGTCAGGGAAGGCTCCTTTTGAAGCCGGTTTGGTGGAAGTCGGGTTCGAATTCGTGTCCCCAGAGACAAAGGATGAAACCGAGGGACACCAAGGCAAGCATATAGACAGATTTTATTTTAAGAAAACTAATAGAAAGCAAAGCATAGGGAAAAGAGCAGACTTCCCCAGAGTGGGAGAAGGGGACAGAGCCGAAGAGGGAGTTAAATTTTCCCTTTTTATAGGAAGTTCACCCTTCATTTGGTCATCGTCTCCCTTCCCCCTAGGACATGGGCACAGGATGTTCTGGTTGGGTTCAGCCTTGGGTTTGCACCCTACTTACTAGCACTGGGGGATGTCAAATTGATCTTAAAAGAAAAAGAACTGGTTTTCCCCTGATTGACTCGAACATTCTAACTCCTCTAACTGCCTAACTTTTCCGCATTTCATTCCCCCCTCTAATTAAGGAAATGTTTACTGTTGTAAAAGACAGGAAATTGGGCAATGACCGTTCTTTGGCTAATTCAGGCTAAAAGAGGACGAAGAGGGGCAAGCAGTTTGGGTTTCCTTCTAAGAATGTTCGGGTCAGTTAAGGGGTTCATGATAAAGGCCATCCGGAGCACTCATGGGTGGCTCCAACTTCATCACTATCGGGAGTCAACAGATTTTAACTTGGGATGAATCAGCTGAACTAAAGATATCAAAAAGTTAATGTCAGAATGAAAAGTAATATTGGGTCTAAGAGGGGCTGGAGCGGTGGCTCAGCATTTTCGGCGCTTGCCTGGCAAGCACGAGGACCCGGGTTCAAATCCCAGCACCACGTACACAACTGAGTGTTGGAGCAACTAAGGCCATGTGAAAAACTAAATAAAATTGTTTCTCTCTTTCTCTGTCTCTCTCACTGTCCCTCTCTCTTTATAAAAAAAAGAAAAAATGCATTGGGTCTAGGAGAGGGAGAGCCAGATCTGTTATGTGGCTCCTCAAAGACAAACACATATTGTAATCGAGTCTATAGGTGTACAGAAAAAGGCATCTAATGTAATTAAGTAGCAGGAGCCAGGATCTCAAATGGGAGAGTATAAGGATTAGGATCATAAAGTGGAGGAGAAGGTCTGATTCATTAATTACCTTAAAGCCTTGGAGTAGGTGCCATTCTCCATTTGGTTTTTGGACTCCTAAAATAGGCATGTTGGGGCTCGAGTGGAGTCTCAGAGGTTATGGCACTTGCCCTGCATGTGTGAGTACAAACCCCAGCACCACGTACACAACAAAGTCTCGGAGCAAAGAAATCCAGACGAAAAAACTAAATA
>PVKS010017429.1:0-42094 GCA_004027875.1 Aplodontia rufa
GCCAACTCAGGGCTAAATATAGCACGGAGAGCCCTCAAAGGACACAGGGTCCCTCGCTAACTCAAGCACCCCATTCAGCAGCACCCCAGCTCACAGGGGTCAAGGAGAGGCAGGAGGGAGGTGGACGGCCAAGACACTGACCTGGACCGGGTAGAATATCGCCTGCAGGGTGGGCAGGGTCTCCGTGAAGAAGTGGTCCCAGACCTCGGCCAGAACCTCCACGCGGTTCTCACCTGCACCAGGGCGGGAGGACGGGAGGGGAAAGGAAGAAAAGAAGGTGGTTACTCACGGGTGAGGCAGAAGACAGTCCCACCTCAGAGGTGAAGTCCATGTCTGCAAACCTTGCAGCAGGGATCTACTGGAGCCCAGAGGGCACAGCACGGGCCGCCTTGTCCTCGTCCCTGCCCTTGAGGGGATGGGGCCCACAGAGGGGGGTCAGGTCCCTGCGAGTGTCGCCCTTGCACGGGATCCAGGCTGGTCCTGCAGACTTGGCTCTCTTGAGAGTGGATTATTACAGGACGGAGTGAGAGGCCCAAACCCTGCCCCCCGTCTGCACTTGTGATCTCTTCTGCCCACCGCCCTGCCACTGTGATGCGTCCACCATGAGGCTGAATCCTTTAGGAGGCCTTTTTTCTTTATAAAGTATCCAAACGCAAACATTGTGTCGCAGCAATGGAAAATGAATTAAAACTGGTGGGAAAACTCAGCTAAAAGTATGCAAAGTGCCTTTCTATCCCTGGATTCAAAGTATGTGGCTGAAAATTTAAAACCAAGTAATAATCGCTTTCATCATGTGAATGGTTGCAACTGTATCAGGTACTGTGTTAAGCTACTTGTCAACAAGATGTCTCATGAATAGACTATTACCCATGTCCCCATTTCACAGGTTCAGAGAGGCCAAGTACCTGGTCCAAAGTCACACAGCGTGAAGGCAGAGCTATGATTCCAGAACCTGTGCTCTTTACCACCCAACCTGGGAAGATACTCTGTCCAGTCATGTGTCACTTTGTTTTCTTAGTCACTAATACATTGGACTTATTCTGAGCTGTCAGTTGAGAGAGGCAGAAAGAACTGGGAACTGTCACCTCCACCTTGGGAGGGCAGCATTCTTTGAAGGCGTCACCTACAAAACATAGGCCCCACCTCCTGATTCTGTGCCTACTCACCCCAGAACCAGGAAGCCTGGGCCATGGCCAAGTGCCACCTGCAGGCCGGAGCACACAGGTTACCTGATGCCACCAGAGGGCTGAGAGAGAAATTTGCACCTGTGGGAGAGGCAGGTGCTGGCAGAAGCAGCCGGCTTGGTGTCTGCTGCTGCTGACCTAGATATCAGCGCTGACTGGGCGCTGTCTGCTCATCCCAGGCAGAGAAACTGGGTCAGCCAAGATGAGACACTGAGAGGCGGCTTTGGCAAAACACTGCCGGTTTCACTGAACAGATCCCGAAAGACTGATTTAGCATCTTCCGTCTATTAATTTAATGGACAATAAAAGTAGTGGCTGGGGAGAAAGAACAGAACAGGGGCTTGATGAGCAGCTAACAGGTCCACAGATGCACAGGGAGGAAGGCAGGAGCACGGCTCCCCACTGCCCCGGCCAAGCACCAGCCCCGCATTGTTGGGACTCCCTGTCCCCTCCACGCGAGGCGACACAACACACAGCCCCGTGTGTGCTGCTCGCTGCTATGTTTCTGGTGTTCAGTACAGTGCCAGGCACATCGGTCAATTAATGTGAGAAACTTTCAAAGGACTGAGTGGCAAATGCCAGGTGTGTAGGTCTGTCCAGGTAAAGGCCCGTGACAGAAGGAGGACCGTCCAGCCAGCGTGCGGCAGCATGGAGCAGGACTTGCAGACAGGAACAATTCCTTTGCTCTTAAGATAAGGAAAACCCTCCCTGTACCTTCATCCTCCGGGGTAGCCGCCGCAGCCTTTGGGCTCCCTGTGCCTCCTATCTCTGCCCCCCACATGACCATGCTCTCTCATGCCGCAGGGCCTTTGCACACGTGAATGCCTCTGTCCAGACTGTTCTGCCCCTCCCTATTTGCCTAATGTATTTATCTTTCTGTTTCAACTCAAATTTTACATCTACAGGAAAATCTTTCCCATTGTTAAAACCCCCTACTACAGATTGCATTCATAGGATTGGCTCCAGTTCCAGCTTTGCAGGTGGTGATGAGTTGATTGACATCCGTCTCCACTACCAGTCACAAGCTTCATGATCGTCTATGACGGATTCATTCATCACCGTGTCCACAGCACCTGGCACAGCTCCTGGCATCCAGTAGGTAACTCATGAATGTCTGATTGCCTCCAACACTGCCCTCTTTGAAAGGTAGGTGTGCTCCTTCACTACAGGGAGGAGGCAGGAAGTCAAAGGATTCATCTTAAATGTTAGGTCACCCCGACTCCGAAAGCCAAGTGCACACCACCACCTAGCGCGTGTACCCCAGAGGGCAAGAGGCTACCTCAGCTCCCTGGTCTCATGCCCTCTACAACAAAGACAAGCAGACACTGCTGACTTAGGAAGGGCAGGAGGAACCCCTCGGGGTGGCTGTGCCTGCTTCCGTTCAGGCACCCAGGGGATCCTTCAGCACACCAGGAAAGCTGGGGCTAGTTTCTGGCAGCAAACTTCGGAGTGCAAAGAAAGTTTGGGAAAGTGTCTCAAAAAGGATAGCAGACAGACCCAGGCCAAAAATAGGATGGCCCTGGGGAAGTTAGAGGAACAGGTGACTTCCCTCAGAAAAGCCACCCAGGAGGCCCTGCAAAGAGGAAGGGGGTATGGATCGAAGGTTCCAGTATCTGTCTTATTTAACCTGTCTAGGAGTTTAGACCCCCACAAGATTATGAGAAGGTGTAAGAAACTAGGGCTGGGGCTGGGGCTCGGGCTCAGCCGTAGGGCACTTGCCTGGCATGAGCAAGGATGCAGGTTTGAACCCCAGCACCTTGTACACAATGAAGTGTCAAAGCAACAACGAAAGCCACATGAAAAACTAAATAAAATTGATTCTTTATCTCTCTCTCTCTCCCCCTCACTTCTTCTCTCTCTCTCTCTCTCTCTCTCTCTCAAAAAAAAGCAAACTTCCGAGGAGTCAAGATCACTGAAACTCTAGAAAAGATCGCTGAAAGCAACAGTGTCTCCTGCCCACAAGACTGTCACACATGGACGCAGAGGCCACCTGTCCTTTCTGCAGCCACCAAGCAGGGCAGTGTGTGTGCAACAACGATGTCACATGTATAAGAGAACATATAAGGATTATTCAGCAACTGGGAAGATCATACTCGTTGTTTCCAAACTTCACTTAACAGCAACAGAATCCTTTCACGCAAACAGAATCTTTCTAAAAGTTCTAATATATAAAAGAAAAGAGTAGGGATCCTTGGGTTGAAGATGGGAGAAATCCCTTAGTGTTCCCCCAGAGCCCGTTCACTGTGCAAATAGCCCAACCCCTAGAACCCGGGACTAGTGGAGACCCCAAGAGACCAGCTGGTTGGAGCTCTCAGGCCATGCTGTGGGGTGCAGGCCCAGGACCCAGGATGGTCGTCGCATCCTGCCCAGCTCCATTTCAGCTCTATGGTGAGCATCACCCAGATGAGACACAGCCACCTTCCTCCTTTAAGGGCACTGGAATCTCCTATTTTTATGCAGAATCTCTTTCATAGAGCTGGTTTTCCACACTTCCAGGAGTTTGGAATAACTCCCTAGTGACAGAAATATGAGGACAGTGGCCAGGGACAATGCTCCTTGTCCCTCCCTTGACTGGGCAGCGACACCTCAGACTCCAAGACACACAAGAGCCATCAAGTTCCTGGTTAGAGCAAGCCACTAAGTAAGACTGCAACACTGATGGACGAACAGATAAAGAAAACACTATACAGCCAAGCTGGAATGTTATGTGGCCTTCAAAAGGAGAAGAGAAAAGGGACAATATGATGCCACCTATTGGGTCTGGATCTAGAAATGAGCTTGACTTACAATCAAGGTCATTAGACTAAAGCAGAAAGGAAAGCAGCAGCCCCCACTAAATATCCCACTGTGCACCACATACGGTGTTACGCCAGTTACGTGGTTTATACTCCCCCCATGCCCTTAATCCATTTCAGCACCTTAAAAAGGATAAAAGCAAATTTGGAAGCCGGGGTGATAGTGCACACCCGTTATCCCAGTGGTTTGGGAGGCTGGGGCAAGAGCATCGCAAGTTCAAAGCCAGCCTTAGCAACTTAGCAAGACCCTAAGCAACTTTGGGAGACCCTGTGTCAAAATTAATAATAAAATGGGCTGGGGAAGTGGATGAGTGGTAGAGCCCCTCTGGGTTCAATCCCGGTATGAAGAAAAAAAAAAAAAAGAGTGAGAGAAAGAAAAAAACTTGGAGAAACTGGCCACTTGTCAAAATTTACCTGAGAAGTCAAAGCTAAGGTCAGGCCCCATTTTGGTGGGGGCCAAGGCTAGACCCTGCAGAATCACAGTGGGAGCTGAGGCTAGACCCTGCAGGGCTGGCAATTCTTGCTTTTCATGCCACCTTTCATCTCCATCAGTCCTTCTCTACCTTTGCTGATTCTAAAATCAGCAAAGACCAGAAAATTCTCCTTTATCTATCACACCCCATCAAACGGGTACCTGTTTATCCTATTATCCCCCAAATGGGGGGACACACTGCTATCTACGGGGATCCCAAGCACTGTGACCAAAGCCAATGGGAAATAACCTGAGGCAGACCTGAGGGACCAGCATGGCAGGACCCACAGAAGAGTACAGCCCTTCCGGGAGATCCTCAGGATGCACCCTATGAAATCCCTAGCAAGGTCTCCAGAGAAGCCACCCCAATCCCCCTTCATTTTTCAAAACACTGTTCTGCCTTGCACCACGTGAGCCGCTGACTCAGATCAGAGTGCCGCTGCCCAGCCGGGGTGACTCACTGGCATGGAGCCGGGCCCCTTTGGGACAGAAGCGTCTGGCTGTCCAAACATCAAAGGCTGAGTCACAGGGGCCGCAGAGGCGAGAGCTGCCTCATACTTGCCTTCACACAGCTTGATCTTCTCCTCCACAAAGAACAGGCCTTTTGCAAGAAGCTGGTTCTGCCAAAAGAGAGAGGACACAAGAGTTGGGTGACTCCGGAGCACAAGCAGCCAGCCTCCTCCACTCCCACGGGCAAGAGCAGAGTGCCAGCCCCGCGTGGCCTTGGGAGAACCAGGAGGCATCCCACAGCCAAAGAGCGGGTGAGCCAGAGCCCAAGGCTGCCGCCACTCAAACTTGAAGAGATGTGGCTCCAGCTCGGCTGAATTCACCCCTGGACATCCTTACATCCTATGGGATTCTGCTTTTATATTACAGTTAATAAACTGAGGCTAGACTAGGGCCTCCCTCCCCCTCTCTCACATGTGGAGCTGGGCGCAGGCGGACTCCTCTGTCATTCCAGCACCCACTGTCAGGGTTGAGGGCCTTTTGCCAGCCCAGCCCCAGCCCCTCACTGTGGAGATGGGCAGAGCTGCCCCTTCCTTCTTCACACTCCCACCCGTCCACCACCGCACCTTGGGCGAGCTGAGGGGCTGCTCCTGCCCCGCACCATGCCGGGTCTCAACCCCAGCCCACAGGCTCCCCTCCTGGGAAGCAGTCACATACAGCTTCCTGCCGCCAAAGGCTTTGAGCTTTGCAGGACCCTCTCGGGGTTTAAGGCTCCGCAGCTGCCATCTCAGTTCCTGATAACGTTATCTTTGAAGGTGGTTTTTTTAGGTGAGGGCTGATGAAACTTGTGGCCTGCCCTAGGGCTGGGAGCCTTGGCTCCTGGTGGTCCTGCTCTTGCCAACTCAGTGGGAGGGGTTTTCAGGCACCTGCTCTTCACACCCTGGTGTCTGGGCCACACCTGGTCTCACCCCCTCCACCCTGCCACCAATGTCACCCTACTCCAGAGTGGTGATAGCGTCATGTTGGTGGAGCCCAGTTGCTGGCAGGGAAGTCCAGGGTGGCTGCACACCTACTGTCTTGGGCAGAGGCCTCTGTGGGGCTTAAGCCTGCTCAAAGGTATTGAGACAAAAAGAGAGGGAAGGAAGGAGGCCTGGGCCCTTGCAATTTCACACTTTTTGTCTAAGTCCTGTTCTACCTGGATCCACATCACAATGCTCCCACCGGCTGCCCAGTGCTGGATTCCAGAGATGCAGAGCAGTGGTGATGGAGCCACGTGGCCACAGAGCTAGAGAAGACCCCATTTTCCCTAGTCCCACCTCCAGACCCCCCCCCACCTCCCCAGCCAGATGGCCCCGAGCCAAGAATGTTCCAATATACGGAGACCACCTGGAAATGACTCGGGACTTAGGAATGGGCCATTGCTACTTAAAGCATCCTCCCCCACACCCTAAGTGAACGTGGACGGGACTAAATCGCATTTTAATGAAGTGGCAGAGGGGTGTAGAAGGGAAAACAGCTGACTTTTTTTTTCTATAAACAGAAAGACGAGGCTCAGTTTGGGAAACGAAGCAGGGACACCCTGGGAACAGCACCCACACCAGCTCGTCCTGGGTGAGCCCGGGCAGGGTGGAGGTGGTGGGGTTGGGGAAGAGGAAAGGCGGGGGCCTGTGGCGCGGGTCCTTCAGACTCGCGTGCCTCCCATCAAGCAGGTCCCTCCGCAGCCCAGCAGCAGAGACAACAGCATCTTCCTGCAGGGAGAAGGCTGCGTAGCAGCAGGGTCTCAGCAGCTGCCTGGGCCCGGCTGGTCAAAGGCAGGGGGTCACTTAGAGTCTTCACTGTGTGGGGCCCTGGAGCACACTCTCTCCACACACCTCATCTTACTTTTGCCACGTACTTCGCCCTTCTCACAAAAGAAATCAAGGCTCAGAGAAACAATCAGCAATGTGGGACCAGAATTTGTACCCAAAATCCACATATTTCCCCCATTACAGTATATTCCTCTGGCTTACCTTAGCAAAAAAAAGAAAAGAAAAAAGAAAGAAACTAAGCTACAAATAGCCACCATGTGTGGACTGCTGCTCACTACGTACTAAGTACTTTGAATGTCCCTTCACCTCACTTAGTAACCTCTGCAATCACAGCTAGATTACTGCTACAGAGATCGTGGTGCTCAGAGAGGTTAAGTAACAAGCCTGTGGCCACACAGTTAATAAGTATTCTAGCAAGGACTGAACTCGAGGCCTACCTGCCAGAAGGGTAGGTGCTTTTGAGCCATCCCGCTGTCCTGCCCTGGAGAAGTTTCTTATGTCCTTGCTCACAGCAGAGGCAGATGGAATCCACTTCAGGTTCAGACACTGGAGCAGCCAGGCCATGTAACCAGGTTCGACCACCAGTCTTCTTTCTACCTTAGTTCTGTCTGCAGCCCAGTTCCACCAAGAGCTTCCAACTTCCCTCTCTCCAAAAGTACTCTTCAGGGCCTTCCTCTCTCCACTACCCACACTCTGTGTCCAGCCCAGGTGGATCCCCTTCAAGATTCCCAAACAAGACATTCTTTCCTACCCCCAGGGGCCTAGTGGCTGTGCTCTGCCTACCCAGAACACAGGTGCGCCAACAATTCTACCCCCCGACCTGTGTTTCCGGCGATATCCGACATCCGTGTCTTCAAAGGTTCCTGTTATTGGCATGGCCCCAGGAATGGAAATCATGGGCCACCCCCATTTTCACCCTGCCTGGCTTTAAAAGGCCAGCTGTGACCTCCAATGGTGTCTGCATTTCCTGTGACCTGGCTGCCCTCCTAGGTAAGCAATAAAAGTCACCCCCAGGCCCAAAGAGTCCTGGTGTGGGCGGGTGTGATGGGATGGAGAGAAAACCCCAGCCGCCGGAGACGGAGAAGATCCGTAGTAAACCCGGAAGTCATAGTAGTTGTTCATTTCGCACCATTTCAGCCATCATGAAGAGGGGGAATTGGGGCTTTTTTTTTTTAACAACCATACAAATTTTTAACAAAATAATATAAAATGTGTATAGTTTCTGGATACTAGATTTACCCCTAGGAGTGCCTCCCCCAATTTCCCACCCGTATCCCTCCCTTTCCTTACCCACCATATCTCTAAAAGTATTAGGTTATGTAACATTACATTTTATCTGGATTTAACACATGATAATAGACCACCTTTCTGAATGGCCAGGGTCTAGTTCCAATCTCCACAGATGAGTGGAGACATTCGACCCTTGGTTCTCTGGGTTAAGCTGATTTTACTCAGCATAATTTCTTCCATAGCCATCCATTTACCTTCAAAGGCTGCAATATCATTGTTTCTAATTGTTGTGTAAAATTCCATGGTATAAATGTACCACAGTTTTCGGATCCATTCATCCAGTGAGGGACATCTGGGTTGTTTCCATAGTCCAGCAATAGTAAATTGAGCTGCTATGAACATAGATGTTGCTGTGTCACTGTAATGTGCTGATTCTAAATCCCCTGGAAAAATACCCAGGAGTGGAATAGCAGGGTCCTATGGTGGGCTCATCTATTGTTATTATTTTGAAACCAAGAAAACAGACCATATCTTATTTGCTAGACACTCAAAACAAACAAGTAAAATCCCTGAACCTTCTCCTCCCTGCTCAGCTCTTTCCTCAAGGGATGGCTTGAGGGCATTTTTACATTTTTTTGGTCTAATCCTGGAAAAAGGCTTTCCTCCTGTGGTCAGATGACCTGGGCTGGATCTTGGCTGGGTTTTTGTCTAGGATCTCAGACCAAGAACTCCTTACCACCCCTCCAGACTGCCCCAGCTTCAGTAAGCATCTGTAAGAAGGGGAAATACAAAACCGACCTCCCTCCTGGGCTGTCAGAGTGGGCCCAGGAAGAACGCTTAGCAGGGGGCTGGAGGGGTGGCTCAGCGGTTACAGCACCTGCCCAGCATGCGCAGGTACATGGGTTCAAACCCCAGCACCCACATACACAACTAAGTGTCAGAGCAACAAAGGCCATGTGAAAAACTCAATAAAAATTGATTCTGTCTGTCTCTCTCTCTCTCGCTGTCCTTCTTAAAAAACAAAACAACAACAGAAAAAAAAACTGCTTAGCAGATTGTCAGACTCAGGAGGCATCAGAATCGGGGATGCTCATTAAAACCCCCGGTGCTGGGTCCAAACCCCTGCGTTCCCTGTGCACCTGGTCTGTCTCATCACATTCCCAGGTGAAGCTAAAGGTGCCTGGCTGGGGACCACACTTTGAGAACCACTGGCTCAGAACAACACCTGGCGCATACGCACCTGAAAATG
This sequence comes from Aplodontia rufa, assembly GCA_004027875.1. Taxonomy (NCBI): domain Eukaryota; kingdom Metazoa; phylum Chordata; class Mammalia; order Rodentia; family Aplodontiidae; genus Aplodontia; species Aplodontia rufa. The sequence continues at coordinate 9,186 of PVKS010017429.1, forward strand.
TCAGCTGATGTCACTGGCATCGTTTGTTTGATTTTTGTTCTTATTTCTGTCTTCGTTTTTTTTTTTTTTTTCCTACAGTTCTTAAAGAGCCTCAGAGAATGCTTCCCTGTTGCTTTCCAGACTGAGCAGAAATTCCCAGGGCAGCTTCTGCTCCTCGCGCCCACGGAACTACTGAAGGTTCGCACAAATTTCAGTACCACATTTCCAGCATCTACCCCACCTTCTCTGCTTCTGTGCTTCCTCCTTAATGCCGTTCCTTGCCTGGTCTATAAGAAATCACCCAATGTCACAGATGATGGGTTCCTGAAAGTACATACTCCCTTAGAACAACACACGCGCCTGACAGAGGGGAACTTCTTTCCCATACAGCTAGGAAGCACTGCAGAATCCTTAACCACCCCGTCTCCAGCTCATCTTCAGATGACATCTCTTCAGCATTTCCCACCTGTAAGTTCCTCTCTTCCACAATTGAACATGCGATAACCTAAATGCAGTGAAGTTGAAGATAGCCACTTCAGCGTGCCCATGGGATTTCAGCTTGATCTCAAATTGGTTTGGGCCTGTGGCTCTCACTTTCAAGACCCGCTTTCTATTTAGCTTCAAATAACGGCACCAAATCCAAAGCCCCTTTGTGGAGGAGACTAAGCATGGAAGGCTGCTGAGAAGTGACCGCTGGCTGGCGGGAGGGTGACCAGCAAGGAGGGTGACCTCACTGTCGGCCCCCAGTTAGCTCAATCCCATTCCCCCCGTCAGAGTGGCCAGCAGGAACTTTCTAGAGCACCCTGGTATTTGCAAACTCCATCATGCCTTTGTTCCAAGTACCGGCCGAATCCGCGACGCAGCTCTAATGACCTTCTCACCTAAATAAAAACGTGATCCTCCCCTACCCCTCATCTTTTCACGGGTGCCCAGCTCCGTGCGTTCAAAGCCACTTTGTATACTGGCCCCAATTTTAACTTTGAAGCAGAGCATGTGTGGAATTCCCCACGCCCCCTGCGGTCCACCCAATTATGTCTTTTTCCATTTAGGCAATGCTGCTTGTTAGAGACGCCTTCCCAGGTCGATCAAAGAAGAGCCCACACTTTTCTCCCCGATTCAGTGCAGGTTTGAAAATCACAAGTTACTTCTACCACTCTGTCCCCTCTCCACCCCATCTGCCCTGCATTCTCACAGGTCCTATCTGTGTCCCTGTGAAGAATGTTCATTTCTTCTGGGCCTGCTTTGACATCGTCGCCATCCATCCAGCTCTTCAGTTCATGCTGTGCTATGCGCTATGTAGATCCATCTATATCCCTGCTCTTCTTCAATTTTAACTCCACAGTGACCAGGAGCCTCCTCCGTGGGCCTCCTCCTTCAGCTCATGGCCTTGTGACACTAGCCCTTAATGTTCTCAGACACCTCTGGGCATCCGTGACCTCTTGGCAACTGGGGTAGCTAAGCTTCCCTTCTTTTTCTTAGAACTAACTTGCTCACAAGTTCCTGTATCAACAAAATCCCAGTTTGAACAAAAAAGATGGAACTTTCTGGGCAAGGGGAAAGGTCTTTAACAAGCAACGCAGCCTGCTAGAGGCAGAAAGCGCTATGAGTAACTCACACCCACCCCTCCATGCCTAAACCACCAGGATACCAAGCAAAAGTGCAGAATGTTTCATATCATCAGTTTCAAAAGTTATAAGGAACCAATTATCCCTGGGAACTGGCGCTACGATACAGAGTTCCACTTGGAAGCCCCCGTTTTCCTTCCAGGCACAATTTAAAACAGACAGAGGGAAAAGAAGAATCGATACTGGAAATGTCAGAGATTTTTTTCCGGCCAGTGTCTCAGGGCGATCTTTCCAGGCTTCCGCAGATCCCACAGCTGCCTTCTCTGTGTGCAGACCCGAGATGAGCAGTGTGCTCCCACCTGCTCGCTCTTGCCCCCGCCTGGGGTCTTTGTCATTACTCTTCACAGAGGATATTCTTTCTGTGAGTCTTTCTTTATAGCTTTAAAATGAAAATGCTCAACTGCGAGGGCAAAGCCACAGTGCTGAGTCCGGGGTTGGAAGGCAGGGTCCCAGGAAGGACAGACCTCACCTGGATGCAGGTGCCTGGGGTGGCCCTCTGTGCGGAGGAGCCCAGCACCCATCCTCCACCTTCCCCGGAAGCCACATCCACATCTGGGGTGACTTCCCTGCCCACCCTGGCCTGCCCCTCCCCTGTCCGCACTCCTTCCTCTCACCCTCTTGCTGGGGAAAGTTCTTTCTGGGTCCCTTCTGGCTTACTTCCCGAAGCTCTCACTGGTAGCTGGATGCAAAGCTAAGCTGGTCCCTCTGAGCCTCAATTTCCCTCTTCACATGGTCATTTTTCCTGTAGCACAAATGGCTTTGGAACCAGCTCCTTTTCAAACAGCACCTGACCCTGGGCTCTAACTTGAGTCTCTCCTGAACCACCTTCACAGATGGGGCCACAGCCAGAGCATACCATATGATTCTTGGCATGCTGTTTTTCTTAAATCAAGCCATTGTGTGTGTGTGTGTGTGTGTGTGTGTGTGTGTGTAATGGGGGCTGGAACTCAGGAGCATTCTACCTCTAAGCTACATCCCTGGCCCTTTTTATTTTGTTTTGAGACAGGGTCTCATTCAGCTGCTCAGATTGGCCTCCAATTTGGAATCCTCCTGCCTTAGCCTCCTATGTAGCTAGGATTACAGGTGTGAAACATCCAACTATTTTTTAAATGTCATTATGTTTAAAAAGAAAACTGTAATAACATCATTTACCATCAGCAGAGTACCATTCAATGATCACCTAATGCAAACAAATAATATTACAAAATCCTATCTAGACTGCGTCCCCAGCAAAGCCACCAAATTGAGGCCTGCTCCTGCTCCCTGAGTCCCAGAGGAATGTAAAAGACATGTGGCTCAGCCCAAGACCCCCTCTGGCACAATCAGAAGAGATAAAGGGAAATTAAAAAGGGGGGAAGCTCTTTCTAACCACGAGCTCTAACATTTTCTTTTCTTTTTCAGGGCTAAGGACCGAACTTGGGGCCTTGCGCATACTAGGCAAGCACTCTGCCACTGAGCTAAATCTCTAACCCCGAGCTCATTTTCAATGACACTGCCATGTCATTTAGGTGACTGTGCCATGTCACCTAAAATCACTTTGGGTGTCTTTGGTAAACACTCCCCTCCGGTCTCTCAGGAATCTATTATGCATTCTAAAGAAAGCAGAGAACCAAATTAAAAAAAACAAACACCAAAGGCTCTGCACCCACATTTTAAAAACAGTGTCTACAGGAGCCTTCTTTCCAGTCTAGCACCTCAAATAAAGAAAATCCAAGATTCAAAACTATGAAAGCCAACCCCCAACCCACGCGTCCTGAAAGAGTCTTGATATTCACCAAGCAACCTCTCTGATTAAGCCCCTGATAGGAAGTGACAAGTGGTTATTAGCTGTTCAGTGTCTTGCATGCTTTGTAAGCAGTATTAACCACCCCCAAAAAACCTCAGATAAAGTCCCCACCCAAACATCCCTCCTCACCCGACCTAGGGTAGCCCCCAACACCAAAAGATGCTGACATTTAAAACCTGATTAAAACCACACCAAACCGGGTCTCTTTCAAAGGTCAAGGAGGAAAGGCAGCCCAGCCCAGAAGGCTTCTCCAGGACAGGCTGAAAAACCACTTCTCTGTATCTGGAATTGACATCCACAGAGGCAGCAGGAAGACAGAGGCCAGGACTGACCTTTGGGTCAAGGGCAACTGAAACGACTCCTGATTACCTCTGGCCCTCCATCTTCTAGTTTCTCTCCCCTGCTCAGGGGCAGTCGTTCACACAGCTGACAGGAGACCCCACCAAATCCCAGGTGTCTGCTGGGTCCTGCGGGTCCTGATTGAGAGGAGCTGGGGTTTTTTTTTTGGGGGGGGGGTGGAGGAGTCTTTGTTTTTTGGGGGTATTTTTTGCTTTGTTTCCACAGCTGATATTTGTCTTGCTTTTAAAGTACACATAGAAGTTTAAGTTTCCTGCATCTTGGAAAGAAAAATAATGAAGCCTGCATTTTTTTTTTTAATCTACAATGTCTTTAAACTGTCTGAAAAGCATGCTCCTCTTGGAACCAACCACTGCTATGACATTTTCCTACTGAAAGGAAGGGGCTGCACCGTTGAATAACACACAGACACTTGTGTATATATAATAAACACGATTACTCTCTCTCCTACTTTGTGCCAGTCACTAAGCACTTCATAAATAACTTTAGTCCTCACCACAACCCTCTAGGTTAGGTCCCATTACCCCTGTTTTCTGAAAAGGAAACTAAAACACAGAGAGGTCAAACAACTTGAGGGCCACACAGCTAGTGAACGGCCATGTCTGGCACTGAACCCACGTAATTGGTTCAAAGGACCATGATCTTAACTGCTAGCCCAAACCCCACGAGGTAAGCTGTATTTTTATTCCTATTTTACAGATGAGGACACTGAGGCACAGAGAGGTGGAACAGCTTGTCCAGGTCCACTTGGCACACAAGTGTCATGAAAGCATCACCAAGTCAGTTGGTCATTGTCATTTGGCACCTCCACCCACTGTCCCCCACACACCGTTGGTTAGTCAGGGAAGCAGCTTGTGTCTGTGGATTAAAAATGATCCTTTAAGTGGATCCGGAACCTTGAACTCATCAGCCCCACAGAGTGTGGCAGGAGGGAAGACTGACATCTAATCCAATCCTGTGTTCAATAGGGGGCTGTGGCAGTAAATAGCTGGTCAGAGGGCACGGCCTCCTACACCCAACCAAATGCCACTGCGGGGTGGGAGGGGACACCCTGAGAGCAACAATTCTCAAGGTGCAGCTGGGGATTCCTGGCGGGTCCTCCAGATCCTTTCAAGAGCTTAAGACTATGTTCTCAATAGTACTAAGCTGTCTCTGCCGCTCCCCTTGCACTCTCCCTGCTTGCCGGGGAGTTTTCCAGAGACCAGGTGAGGTGTAGCAGACTGAATGGGACACCAACAGCAGATGTAGAAATGCCATTCCTCTATTTTCTGAAATTCTGAAAATGCTATTTTTCATCAATGTGGTATTTATGCTATTGTGTAATAAATAAGTTTACATGAATTAAGACTTATTGTAAAGCTTCTAAGGCTCAATTTCTCATAGGGTGAAAACTATAGACATAGCTGAAATAAGTGACAATGTTTAAGAACATAAAGGGTTCTGGGACCCAAAAGCCTGAGCACCGCTGTGTGATGCTGGGATCTTCATTCCCTCAGAGGCCACTCGCCTGGTGTCTTCTGATCACAGTGTATATGCAACTGCGGGTGCGGAGGAACATCTGGGTGTATGGCACTGCTGTCGCTTCAGGTACCTGGTCCCACGGATGTGATAATGATGGATGCTCAGACGCACCCGCTTACCTGGAAATAGTCTGTAATGAACGATCCAAGTTCACTTTTCAGCAGCCGCCTGGGGAAAGAGAAACACTGTCAAGCAGCCCCGGTGATGCAGCTCCTAATGACCAGTTCCCAGTGCAGAACAGTGACAATGTGCTCACCAGAGGCATAAGGGCTAAGGCCCTGGCTGAGCAGGGAGTGCACTTTCCCAGGGAATGCCCTCCACCCCCAAGGTCATCGCAGCAATGGAAATCCTACAGGATCTGCTCTGTAGTTCACTCCCTAAAAGGGACCATCCGCAGAGGGCAGCTGTATGAAATCCTAATTCTAACAGAGCTGGCTGGGGCAGGCCAGGGTACCTGGCTTTATGGAGTGGGAGGGAACAAAGAGAAAGAAAAGGAAAAAAATCAAGAAAGACAAAGACTACCACTTTGCAATCTTCCACATTTGCAAAGCACTGCATAGTCTAAAATATATTTTTCATGATTCTTCAACCAAGGACATAAAGTGTGCACTGTGAGGTGTAATTAATATTCCTCCTTAGAGATATAGAAATTGGGGCTCAGAGAAGTACCCCCAAATAATGGCAGAGCCACAATTTGAATCCATACCCTCTTCAAATTCAACATCTTTTTCCACAACCCCACCTGTCTCTCCTCCAAATCCATCAGAGACGCTCAGACTTGAAATTCAAGTTGGCACCATGGTTTGGGGGGTCTTAACACTGACCACTGACGGTCTCAGGCAATCTTCAAGGAGAACCACAACGTAGAGACCAGAGAGAATATTTATGCAGAAGAGACATTTACTGAGCTGTCCTGCATGTGCCACGCTGTCCCAGCACCAGGAGCACACACACAAGACCTCTGCTCTCATGGAGCTGCTGTTCTCATGGAGGGCAGAGATAGACAGCATTTAAATAAACACACTCACGGGGGAATTTAAGTCTTAAGCGCTAAAAAATAAAAATAAAAAAAATGGGGATGTTGGCAACAGATCTTATTTCCCTACAACAAAGGGACCACCCTTACTGTTCCTTCTGTAATTCAATTCAGAAGATGAAGGAGCTAAAAAACAAGAATAACTGGTTCCCAAGGTCCCCTATGTTCTTTAGGGAATAAGCTCTTCCTGAGTTTGAACGCTTGCAATTGCTCATCCCAACAGCTATGGTTCTTGAAGAGCAAATGTGAACTAACTCTCCCCAAAACACGTTCACACAGGTCGCCAAAGACAAACGGGAGGTTATAGCTAGACATCGCTATGAGCAGAAAACAAACGGAAAAACAGGGAGACGGAGAAAAGAGAAATACTCATCGTCTAAATTTTAACAATGAGCCCTGGAACGCTGCAAGCACGTGTTGAACAAGAAAAATATCTTCCTTTTGCCACAGCAGAAAATATGCCCACTAGCAGATGCTACATTTTGAGATAGAAGTTGATGGCGGGGCCCTGGACAGCCACCCCGTAAACACAGTGCAAGGGTTCTTCCAGATGTGGGCAGGTCTGGTCAGAGATGGGAAAGCCTCCATCCAAAGTCACTGGGCTCAGGGCATGGGTCACTGATGCTCTTCAAGGCCAGGCTAGAAGCATCTTAAGGACTGTAAATGGCACCCTAGGTTTTCAAGGTTAGCTTGGCGTACACGATGCTGGGGGACTAACATGGCTCTGGGATCCCAGAGCACCCAGTGGAATTGGGGTTCTGAGGAAGCCAGGCTTGGAGAGCACCGTGCTCATGAAGATGCTGTGGGAAAGCTGGAGGAGGAAAGAGATCAAGAAGAAGAGATGACCTTTGAGATCCAAAATGAGGGTCACTTCCTGCAGCAACGAGGAGGAGGGAATCTGTGCTGGCACGAGGATGGTGAACTGGGGCTGGACATGGCTTCATCAAGGACAACTGTCCTGGGACATTCACCGTGGTACCTAGGGAGCGTGCGAGGCCACCCATTTGGGGAATTCAAGCGACCTCCCCACGAGGAAGCTGCTCCCTCCTAGGAGAGGAAGGTGCAGCACCCACACACTGTATCCAGCACCTTAGCAAGCCACACAGTGCCACAGGAAGACCAAGCTTCAGGTCAGCTCTGCTGATACAGGAGCGAAGCCAGGTGTGGACCCGACGCAACCACCAAGACAGACTCAGCCAAAGGGCTCCGGAGCAAGAAGCAGCCATCAGGAGCCATGGGATGGGGATGGATGAGGACACAGTAGGTTGTGAGGAGGGACCTTCTACCACAGTGACAGGGGAGGTTCTTTACCTCTCCAGAGCCAGGCACAGCGGTGGGAACCTGCTGTAGACACTTGAAATACAGTAGCCCACAACCAGGAATGATAGAGACATATGCTTGTCCTATCAGCAAACCCTGAGTTCCAAAAATTCAGTGAGTGATGGCTTCAGTGGTCCAAACACAAAAGACCCATTGGATAATTCACATCAAGGCTCTGTTGTCCTAGGTGGGCAAATCAGCAAGGTGTGTCACCCTGTCTTATTCCTATTGAGCATGTTACAAGTCAGGGTCCCCTCACATAGGAACAGTTTTCACTGTGGCAAAATAACAGGAATCAAGTAAAATACTCATTTAAAAATTAAGGTTCATCCGTCCAATGGAATTCTTTGCAACTGTAAAGCAAAAAATACAGCAAGTACTGTACGTAATGATTTGAAAAGATTATAGTTGTATTAAAAGATTATATAAAAGATTATAGTTACATTAAAAGATTATAGAAAGTTATATAAAAGATTAAAGTTATAGTAAGCAAAACAATGCAAGGAAGATGTAGAACATGGTTACAACAGGCTACTTTGTGAACATAGAGGACAAAAATAGAAATACATATTTCTATTTCCAGAATAGCCAGAAATTCATTGGTCAGTTCTGCTTATAACTTGCTGCTCGAGTCTGGATGACCTATACAATTTGGTTCGCAGTAGGCCCTTCAAACCGAAACCTGGATTTTTTTTTAACATACAACATACGTGTTTTTAAAAATCACTTACAAAAGCATTGGACTGTGTGTCCTTCTCTCATGCCCCCGGGCAAGGACTTGGAGAAGGCTGAAGCTGTCACTGAAATTTGAATAGGAAACACTTTAGCAAACTGTTTCCTGAAGTTAGAGGGACACGCTGCCCAACAGACACCACCCCTTCAGACCCCTGTTCTGCCTGGAAACCTTATCTATCATGTCCCATGTTATCAGCTGTGTTTCTATACGAACTCCTTACAAGTGCATGAAGAAGCCCTGGAATAATACACAGGGAATGGGAACCGGGCTTCTGGGAAGCAGGTGCGAGATTCTCCACTGAGTTCCTTACTATGGGTTTAACATTTGGAACCACATGAATACAATCCTATCCAAAAGCAATGCCTGAAAGATTCTAATATTAACAATTACCACTGCCAAGGTCACCACGGGATGGCATGAAGGCTGAGAAGGAACAGTGGGAGCCAGTCCCCAGCAAAGACGCATCAGGAAGCAGGCTGGCAGCTCCCTGGTGACCAGAATCCAGAAAGTCCCAGAAACATGCCCATCCAGACCCGCCTCAGGCTGGTAACCTGAGAACCTTTGTCCCCAGGTAGCAAGGAGCAGAGGGTGAGCAGAGGGGGCCCCCAAGCCACTGCTACACGCCCTGTCTATTCTGGTTTATAAGGAAAGGGCGTTTCAGATAAACCCTTCCCTGGCCCCAGCTGAACTGAGAGAAAGGGGGTTTTCCACACCTCTGTCTTGATAATGCCGTCTCCAGTGGAACTTGGCAGAAGCTTCCCCACTTCAGAGACACACTCTCCCCCTCACCAGAAAGAGAGGAAAGAGCAATTGAGCGAGTGGGCCCCCTGTTAATTGATTCTCTGAATCATAACCACTTATTGGAAACCGGCAGGGCTTAGACTTGGAGTCTGCAGAAGGGAGCGCAGACAATGACTTTCCCCTCCTGTGACAAAGGGGGTTCACCTTATCGACTATTACTCTCAGAAGTGCAGAGTAAAAAACACGGCAGGGGCTGGAGCGCTGGCTCTGCGGTTACGGCGCTCGCCTGGCATGCACAAGGACATGGGTTCGAACCCCAGGACCACGTACACAACAACGTGTCGGAGCAACAAAAGCCACATGAAAAACTAAACAAGATTGAGTATCTCTTCCTCTCTCTCTAAAAAAAAAAAGTCATGGCTTCAGAGGCACACAGGCCCAAATCACAGAAGGACAATTTCTTCCACGGTCACCTGGTGCGCTAAGTTTACCCATTTAATTTGAAAAGCACAAGAAAGAAGAGAAAAGCAGGAGGAAGACAGATTTAAAAGCCCGTGGTTTGCGGTGCCCCAGATGTGAAAAAGATGAAAATTCCAGTCCCCAAAACAGGGCACTGAGGTTCCAAGACTTAGAATCTGGCAGCTTCCCTTCCTACTTTTACCATTATTTCCTAGGGTTTCTTCCCTGTGAACACAAAAGCAATTACTTGGTTTAAAAAATAAAATAAGGAAGAAGAAAAGGATTCCTCCTAGGGTGGAGCCTGACTTTTGTCCAGTTCAAGTTTACAGCCCACTCGCTAGGTGCCAAGCACCAAGGTCAATACTGTGTGTTTCTGCATTTTAGCCTAAACCACAGTAACGCCTCTGATTTTAAACACGAGGAAACTGACCCCAGAGACAGACAGCACCTCGCAGAGTGCAGGAGGCCTGGAGGCAGCTGCCTGGTTCTGAACCCTGATGGTCGCTTCACAGCTGTCGTGAGCAACAACCTGGGCAAACCCTTCACTCCTTCCCACCTCCAGTCCTCAGCCAGAACGTGGGTTACTGCAAGGGCAAAAGACTTCTCACAAAGCCTGCAGAACAGCACCTGGCACATGGCGACTGCAACTCTACTGGGCTCCGAAGCCCACACCTCTGAGACTCCACCTTCCTTTTTTTTTTTTCCTTTTTTAAGAGAGAAGGTCAGTGAGAAAGAGAGAAAGAACCAATTTCATTTAGTTTTTCACATGGCCTTCACTGCTCAATCACTTCATTGTGTACGTAGTGCTGGGGTTCAAACTTGTGTACTCATGCATGCCAGGCAAGCGCAGTTACTGCTGAGCCACCACTCCAGCCCTCTGAGCACCTTCTTACAAGGACAGCCAGACCAGCATCCCCTAAACCTGGAATTGAGGACCCTGGGGGAACCCTATGAAGGCAGATGTTTACTAGGGCCAGTCCACCCTGATCAAGGGGTTAAGAGGTGGGAAGATGGAGGCAGCAGTGAAGAAAAGGGTTGCTGGGGTTGCAAGCTGATATGAAAGCAACCTCCGCACCCAGGCTGCTCCCCCGTAGTCTGTGTGACATGTTGAACTTCCATGCCCCATTTCAACTAAAAACAGAATTCTGCTGCTAACAACCAGTCCCACCACAAGCCACTGAGCTCGAAGGAGAACGTAACTGGGGAGCTGGAACTAATGGGAGGAGACCCAACCAAAAAGGGAAATGGCATGAAGTTTAGTCAGAAGTGAAAAGGAGCCACAGGAGGGGGAAAGGGTGATTCACAGGTCTGTATTATCCCACTGCTCTTGCTCCCAGGCTGACCCGTGGAGTGGCCACCCCAGTAGACGGGATTTCCTGCTATTACACCGACCCATAATTTCACTCCTCGCCATCTTGGCAACTCAGCCTCCACTTCTGTGGGCTCGAAGGTCAAGGAGGCCCCACCAAAGTTGGATTCCAGCTGGTGGAGAGGTGCAGGGTGGCGAGATCCAAGGAGCAAAGTCACTCCTCCTGCCCTGTTTCTCTTCCCAGGCAAGGTTACGAGGATGAGGCAGCATAGAGGCCCACGCCCCTGACTCAGGTGTGAGGCTAGCTGTCCTGCCTCTCTGCTCTCTGCACCCCAGTGGATGGCAGCAGGGACAGCGAGAAACAGGGAGGAAGACACCAGGGCAAATGTACCGATCTCCTAGTTACGTGGCTCAAGTTGCGTGGGCAGTTTGCACGCAACATCCTGAACTCTCCAAGAGCCTCCCAGGTAGCAACCTCCGCAGTCTGCAGATGGGGAGAAAGGTGCTCAGAGAAGCTCAAATGGACGCCACCCTGAGCAGTGGTGCCCCATGCCCACGGGGCAGGCCAGGAAGGTGAGGGGGCAGGCAGTGTGCATGAATGGTGAAAGCTGAGGAAAATCCCTCTAGAGACAGCAGCCAGGCCTCCTCTGTCAGTTCCAAGCCAGCACTGCCAGATCTAAACTTTCCAGAGAGGCCAGAAACCTGGAGTTTTTTGGGGGGGATGTCGAGACTTTTAAACATTTAGGCCATGCACCACAGGGGCCAGCCCTGGAGGTTTCCGGTTACCACTTCCCTCTTCCGTTTACCCTTCCTCTCCTAAAAGGTGAGTTTTTTTCTCAACCACAGAGCAGGCAGAGCCACCAACATAAAACCAGACAGAAGGCCTCACCTCCATCCCTGCCAGACCAGGGTCCTCAGCAGGCGATGCCTCCACTCCCCTCCTGGTCTGTTGGTGAGTCCGTGCCCGGTGCACCATACCAGCTCTGGGTGCCTCCTATTCACAGCCAGAAGGCGCAGGCTCGGATCCCAGCCTGGGCCAGTCATCACCAGCTAGGTGACTCCCAGGGATTTAGGCAGGGATGTTGAATCTCTCCCATGGAGGCCCAGGGAGTTGTATGAGAGTTGATTCCCCCAGCACCAAGAAGAGCTGGGCACATGGTGCGGGCTAAGGTGTCTGCTGCAGTCGTTACCCCGCGGCTCCATCACGTCTCACATTTGCCCCCTCTGCCAGCCTGAGGGAGGGACCCAGGCTCCCCCTACCAGCTCCTCCCCAGCTCTGGCTCCCACCACAGTCCACAGATTCTGAGAGACATGGAAAAGCCTGAGCGGATTTCCCTCCAGGGTTCTGGCAGACAGCTGACTCAGGAGGAGCATGTGTCACCCCAGACCTGTCAGAGATCAAGCAAAGTTCTTGGAACCTCCTCTTCCCTTGAAAATCTCCGGGGTTTCCTTCATGCCACCTCCTCCCTGCCCAAGAACAGAAGCAGGGTGGTTGCAGGGCAGAGGAAAATGTGCATTTCCTGCCTCAGGCCAGCTGCAGATAACTCATCTCTGACTTCCCAGAAACCTCATCTCTGAGCTTTTATGTATGCAGAGAAAAATCCCTCCCAGGGAGTGGAGGGCACAGAGTGTGTGGTGGCATGACAGTTACAGTTGCCCTGCCACCCAATTCCCATCTGCTCCTCCTTCAGATTGCATCGTAGGTATCATTTGCACCTACATCTAAATATGTGCCCATCTGCTTGCATAGCCCACTCTAGAATCTGCTGTCACCCCACTTAAAACATCAGCCGTCACTGCTGCTCAGGTCCCTATCTCGCTGATGTGAGCTCCCACAGCAAGAACCATCTGCCTCAATGGCTACCCCAGAACACAGTCTGGGACCCAGCAGAGCACACCACAGACATCCACCAAGTGGCTCAATAACAGAATTAACGACCCTTCCTTCTACACCCCCAACCAATCAGAGAGGGAAGGCACACCTAAGCACCTATTTGCATAGGTTCTCCCCAGAACCCATACGCATAAAAACCAGTCCAAGCTTTCCTTTTTCTTTTTTCTTAAAGAGAGAGGGAGAAAGAGAAACAATTTTTATTTAGTTTTTCCTGTGGCTTTTGTTGCTCTGACACTCAGTTGTGTATGTGGTGCTGAGGTTTGAACCCATGTCCTCGTGCATCCCAGGCAAGCACCATAACCACCAAGCCACTTCTCCATCCCCTGTCCTTTTCTAACCCTTCCTGGTCACATAAATCAACAGCAGAGCTACCTGTTTAGGAAGAGTGTGATCCCTGTGTCACAGTTAAACTGACCCCATCCCTGGGAGCATCTCAGGAGCCAGCACCTCTAAGCCAGACCTGGCCCTACAGCCAGCTGCAGCCACATCAGAGGTGAGGCTGGGGAGGGCTTTAAAACCCACATCAAGACCCCAGAGAGAATTCAAACAGGAATGTCCAGGATGAGCCCAATCCAGGCAGACGGAACTTGGGGGAGCCAGAGTGGTAGATCGTGATAACCGGCGATTTCATAGAATGTGTCTACTCCCTGAAAGGTCATTTTCTTGCCTTTAGGGATATAACATCATGCAACCTCTGCTTCTTAAGGAAGTTTCAATAGAAAATATTCTGATTTATGGTTTCACATCTACAGACCATGTGTCTTGATTTTTATTGGGGAACACTGGCCACAATATTGAGGCGTGATGTTTGTGATGGAATGATTCTTAAAGTGTGAGAAACATTAGTCTTTACATTCAGTGATGTGTTTTAGAACTCAACCATCCTCAGTTCAAAACTCTTAGCTACCTCGAAGGTTATCTGCTAAAATATAAACTAGAGTTCATTTTCAATGACAGATTTTAAAATAAAAGGTCCTTTTTTGTAATGACTACATTACAAGACCCAGGCACATAAGACACCTGGTTTCTTGGGCATCCTTTGCATTAGCTAATATTTACATCAATTCACCTTCCCCGGGTCCATCCTAACCCTGTAATTAGAGAGAGGGCCTGGGCTGGCTGGGACAGGTGTCAGGAGGAAGTGATTCAGCTTTGACCCTGGACTTGGATAACCCAACAAAAAGTTTATTGCCATTTGGCTTGAGTAGAACGGAGAACTGCGAGAGTCATTTTCTCTTGTTCTCATCCTCTGCAGAAAGGAGAAGCATCTGGCTCTCCTCATAAGAACTCGGCCTCACCCAAGCTCCAATGCCAAGTACATCCTTGGAGGAGCCCGTCCAACTCCCCAGTTCAAAATGAGCTCACCTCACCCAAACTGCTGGGGAAGTCTTTAAGTGGTGCTAGTCATGGAGCAATTAATCACACTGTCCGGGGCCCTCATGAGTGCTATTTATCACTTGATTGTTCCTAAGTGTTTCCAATAAGAAGAAGAATAATGACTAGCATTTATTAACCATTTCTTTTGCACTGGATCCTATCCTAAAGGCACTTTAGCATTGTCTCAATCCTCCCAACCACCATGAAGTTGATGCTATTTATTTTCAAAGAGAAGAAGAAAAAAAAAAAAAACAAACAAACAAGCCAGGCATAGTGGTACACGCCTGTAATCCCAGCAACTCAAGAGGCTGAGGCAGGAAGATCACAAGTTCAAAGCCATCCTCAGCAACCTAGCAAGGCCCTAAGCAAATTTGCAAGACCCTGTTTCAAAACTGAAAAATAAAAAAAGGAATGGGGATATGGCTCAATGGTTAAGTGTCCTTGGGTTCAATTCCTGGTTACCATCTCCCACTGCCAGAAAAAAAAGCAGACTTAGGAAAATAAAGCAACTTACCCAAGGTCACATGGTTAAAGCAATTGTGAGCCCCAGGTGCTGAATTCAAAAACTGCTCTCTTAAATTAAAACTTTCTATTGAACCTAGCACAGATCTTCTGGCACGCAGCTAGACTGTCACAATTGATTGAAAAATAAGTTTGGGAACAACCTAGTCTGCTCTCCTTCCACACCTCACCTTCCTATTGTCCTGTGTCTCTATCCTCATGCTTCAACACTGTTTGTGAATCTAATCTATTCTGCAAACAGGTCTTCTAAAGGAAAAACCAAAACCAAAGTGTCCATTATAATATGGCCAGAAAGCAGCATGTTCAGTTCAGTGATTTAGGTCCCGAAACACAGGCAGCAGTGTTTATTTCCAGAGAGGCACCTACAAGGTGTGGAAGCATATGTGGTCCAGTTTGCTGTGTGCATCTTGAGGATCCGGGTCACATACATGCCTGGGACACACTTCAGGTTCCCAGTTATACACTGAGCCCCTGCGATGTGCAAGCCTGTCTCTACAACAGCCACTCTGACAGAGAAGGATGGGAGGCACAGAAACAAAGACGCCTGCGCTCTGCTTTCTGAAGATCAAGGCTTATTCTGAACTCAGTTTACATCTGAGCAGACAGCACCAACCCAACCATCTGTAGCTCCCACCCATCTGAAAATCACTCAAACCCAGCAAAACATCTAGTGGCACCCTGACATTGCAAAGGAGGTGTGTTAGGGGGCTTATTGTCACCGTGACCAAAATATCCAACAAGAACCACTTAGAGGAGGAGGAAAAGTTTATCTTGGTTACTGATTTCAGAGGTTCAGTTCCTGGTCTGCAGAATCCATTGCTCTGGGCAGAATGTCGTGGTGTAAGGTCATGGCAGAAGAAAGCAGCTCAGCTCATGGAACTCAGGAAGTGGGCAGGGGCTGGAGGAAAGACCTTCCAGGAACGCCCCCAGTAACCCACCCACTTCCTCGGGCCATGCCCCACCTTCCTACAGTTACTTCCCCGTCAGTCCATTCAAACTAGGATGGACTGATAAGGTCACAGCTCTCACAATCTAGTCATTTTACCGCTGAATACTTCTGCACTAACACAGGAGCTTCTGATTAGATATTTCATAGCTAAACCATAACAGGAGGGGTGAGAAGGGCCACACTCCTCAGAGGGGAGTTAAGAATCAGCACACAATGAGCAATGGGCTCACAGAGGACTCATGAAAGGAACGGCAGACAGCAGAAAGAAAGATCGGGGACCATCAGCTTAACCATTCTCCCAACGCAAAACTTCTCCCTCTGTCATTAAACGATAGTTCAAGAACAAGAGGCATGGGCTGAGTCTCATTCCCCCATGTCCACCCCTAACTCCCAGTGGGATGGTATTTGGAAGTCACCACCTCCAAATCAACGTGGGAAGTGATTTGGGTTCAGATGAGTGCAGGACCCTCAAGCTGGATTAGTGTCCTTATAAGAAGGGACACTAGAGAATATCCTCTCTCCCCAGTGAGATGGCAGCCATGCAAAAGACAGTAAGTGGGCCCTTACCAGGTACCGAACTGGTGAGCACCTTGAACTTGAACTTGCCAGCCTCTAGAACATCAAGAAATAAATTTCTGTTGCTGAAGCCCTCCAGTCTATGGTACATGTTATAGCAGAATGAGACACTAATTCAGATGTCTAAGTCAGGCAGGTGGTCAAACCCAGCTCAACAGCTGCCACACCTTGGGCACGTTGTTCAGTTTCCATCATTCACGATTTTCTTTTTTGTAAACTACTCGTAACAAAGGGCTGCGAGGAAGGCTGGATGTGCTGGTGCCTAGGGCTGTCTGGGACACAGCACCCACCAGCCATGCCGGCCCCTACACCCCACCGTAATGGGCAGCTTGTTGGCCACACTCAGTCTGCAGATGTGTTTTGTTTGGCCAGCACCGATGTTTGGAGAAACTTGGACTATTTACGAACATTTGAAAGTCAGGAAATTTCACATAAAAATCTCAATTTCCGGTTCTTCTTGAGAAATAAGATGAAACATCACTGGACCTGTGTTCCAGCAGCTCGATTCCCTTGGGACAAAGGTCAAGAACCCCTCTCCACGCACCCAGGCCAGCTCCACCCACTTACAAGACCTGCTGGGCACCTCAAGACTTCCTGGTCAGCAGCCACGGGGCCAGCGGAGCCGGCGAAGTCTGGCGTGGTCTGGAATTTTCTCTGCTGCCCACAAACAGAGCTTTATAATTTCAGGATCAGTCTCCCGAAGTGAGGAACAATTAGCACATTCCTAAGTCGCTGTTTTATTTATTTATACTTCTACTGGGAGTTTAAAAAAAAAAAAACCCTCATGGAAAGGTCAGGATCTCAGTCCTTGGAGTAAAATTGAACTCTTACAACATGGGGGCTGGTGACCCCACTGTGCCCCATCACTCATCTTTTGGGGCCTCAGCTTCCTCCCCTATAAAATGGGGCCTTGGGTTTGCTGCTCTCTCTCTCCTCTCTTTCTTTCTCTTTTTGTTTTTTGTCTCTTTCCATATTTATTTAATTCTGATGTGAAATTCAAGCACATTCATAGAAATTCACCACAGCTCTGTTTACTTAGAAGCTGTGACGGTTTTAATGAAAGCAGAGCTCCTCACTCCGCTGACATGAACACAGGGCCTCAGCAGTAGCCTGTTTGTTGTTCTGCCCACTCCAGGGTTGAGTCTTTAACCTTGATGTTCTGTACTTAACATGCCCAGAGAGGGCATTAAAACATGGGCTGGAAGCCAGGGACAATGTCACACGCCTGTAATCACAGCTACTTAAGAGGCTGAAGTGGCAGGATCACAAGTTCAAGGCCAGCAAGGGGCAACCTAGGAGAGCCCACCTCTAAAATAAAGCCCTTCAATCTGGTGCAACCTCTAGCACAGTCTGGGGCTCTGAGCCCAACCTTCCTTTCACCAGGACACAAACCCAACCCCATCACCCCGTTTCTGGAACTCTTGGCATGTGGGCCTTCTTTCAGTTTCTAGTTCACTGCAACGACAGGACCGTCGTACCTGCAGTGTCCCCCATCTGGAGTGCTGTTTACCTAGCGAATTGCCACTGACCGCACGAGCATCACCTCCACTACTCCTGGCCTCCCTGGTGCGATCAGTCATAGCGGCACACTTGAATCCCATCAGCTGTGCGGGTGCAGCTGTCACGGCTCCACATTTACATTTTACATGTGTGATTAGTTGACTAATTATCTCCCCAACTGAATATAAAGTCCAGAAGAGCAGGGTCCACGTCTGTCCTTGCAGCAGTGTCTGGCCATTGGCAGGACACTCAAATGTTTACAGGTGAATCCTTTCCTAAAAGGAGGAACAGCAATCAATCCTAAGCACTGGTTCCAATTGCTAAGTCACAGTGTCTACTATGGTGCCTGACAGTTGAGCAGAGTGCACTGGATATTTCCAGAATAAATTACAGCTACCAACCTCTAACCCCAACCTCCCAAAGCACAACCTATGCAGGAACAAATGGATGAAACCTCTGTGGATCAGAAGTCTAGGCACATAAGGGTCTCAGAACCCAACAGCCATAAAAGAAATAGCTGAGAGAAAAAGCAACGAGAACCAAACAGGAAACAACAAAAAGACATAAGCCAAGGCCCCAGCTCAGGTCCAGGAAGGCCCTGGGCGTGTCCTGCCGCATACCTGATATTTTCATTCAGCACATACAGCTCGTTGCTCTGCAAGCCGCCCCCTTTGAACACGTTGATCACAGCAGTCTGGACGCTGCAAGGAAACAGAAGCAACGCCTGGCGACAATCTGCCTTCCGGGGCCATTTCCACAAGCAGCTGGGAGCTGAAGGCAGGTGGCAGGGCCAGGAAGCCCACAGCACAAACACGGCTGTGCTTTCTTTCTCTGGAATCCTTCATTTCCTTCTCAGGGTCCTTGGGGAGCAAGACTGAGGCCAAAAGGACTCCAGAGCGGCCCCCACTTCTGGCAGGCCACATGGGTCTTCCTTCCTCCCCTCGCTGGCAGCCCTGTTGGGGAGCGGCTGGGGTGAAGGACCGGCAGTGGGGTCTGCTCTCAGGAAACTCGGACAGCACCGCTAGGCCTGGCAGAGTCCACAGTGGCATTTACAGCAAGCAGGAGCTGTCCCATGCTGGGTTCTTTCAGCTAGGGGGACACTGTCTTCCCAGGGACTGCCAGGTCCATACCTAACCCCTCAAGGTGTGCAGGCCCTAGAGTTAGGCCCTTGAGAAGCCACATTCTCAGGGATGGCAGCCCAATATGACAACCCTGATGCTGATTATAATCTTATTTCTGCCAAGAGGCCTGGGCTATTTTAAAGCCCGAGGGTCTACTTTGCACCAAAACATTTCTGAGCCCCGCTTTACCTCCATCAGTGGAGCTGAGCTTCCTGTGTCCACTCATTGAAAAACTCCATGCAGACCCAAACTATAAAGACTTCAGTAATGTTGTAAAAGACTGATGGATTTAATTTATCCAAAGTTATCTGCACAGGTTTGCGAACCATGCAACCCACAGGACGTAAGACGGTACTGACACAGTCTGCTTGGAATGCAAGACCGGTGCGACACCCGCCAAAAGCTCTCGGTGTCCCCTCGCCCGAGCACTGTGGCTCATGCATACTGACAGCCTTTGACTTATGCTATCATTTAGCTTTTCACAGATACGCATTCAATCTTCACAAGTGGGTAGCAGGTTATTTATGTGACCCCATTCTAGATACTCAATCAAGGGTGTGATCAGGGGGTACGAACCATAACTGTAAATTCCAATCCACCTGTACTGGGCTGGTCCGCTGACTCGGAGAGTTGGAGGGTTTGCAGGGTCTAATTTATCACTGCTAAAAAGAGGAAAGCTAACAGGTGCGTGGGATGCCAGGGAACCTGTTCTCTTCATCATCTGATCCATGCATCACCACAACCTTCCCGAGCAAAGATCCCGGAGCAGCAGCAGCTCAGCCTGGCCCCGAAGGTCCTGGCCTGGCCATGGCAGCCCTTCGGTGCCACCCCTGAGCTCTTTACCTGTTCCAGGCTGAGTTGGAGCTCAGCTGCAGGGCCTGCCGGGCAGCCTGGAACCTCGGCAGGTCGCTGAGCACCGGAGAGCTCATGAAGCGCGGTCTTGGCCTGCGGAAGGAGCCCATCTTGTGGCACTCAAGAGGCAGGACAGGAGCGAGGCCACGGGTCATAAGTCCAGGGAAGGGGTCAGCTTCACCTCTAGGACTAGAGCGTTCCAGCTGCCCAGGGAAGGACTTCTGCCCAGGCTGCCTCCTGGTGCTCAGGCTTTCTTAAAACCACAGAGTCAGGCAACACCTGAAAAGAGAGAACAGCCTTTACTGAGAACTCCTGGGGCCGAGGAGACCACATCTTACAGGAAGTTGGCTCGGACTCTCCAGCCAAACACTCCTAAAAACAAACATGAGAACCAGCAAGAACTTCTACCTGCCTCATGTTCCCATTCCCAAATTTTTACAGGTTTCCTTTTGTTGATAACAACGTGGTCACCCCAAAGTGGGAAAGCAAGCAACCACAGGGACAGATGGAAGCCTGTCCCAGGGAAACCCCTAAGCTGTGTTCGACTCTGGTTCCCAGGCAGGACCGCCAGTTTAAGCACTGCCTAGGTATCTGTAACCACACGGTGCTGCGTATTAAGAGATGGGTTTTGCCCAGGGCAGTGGCACACGCCTGTAATACCAGTGATCCAGAAGGTTGAGGCAGGAGGATTGCAAGTTCAAAGCCAGCCTCAGCAATTTAGCCAGACCCTGTCTCAAAATGAAAAATAAAAGGGCTGGGATGTGGTCAATGGCTAAGTGCCTCTGGGTTCAAGCCCTGGTACCAAAATAGAAGAAGAAGAGAGAGAGATGGATTTTTAAGCTGAGGCCTCAAGGAGAACACAAGAGTTTTTGTCCCAGCATGGAAGACCTTCCTTGACATGTCCCGTCAGTCCATTCCATCAGGATCTATTTACTGAGTGCTCACTGCTTATTAACCACGGTAGGATGGGGAGCATCCGAAGATTTCTAAGACCTCGCTCCCGCCTCTACTCAATGGAAAAGGTAACTATTTATGTCCATGCAATAAAGATTTATTGAGCACCCACATGCAACATGCACTCTCTCAGGCACTGGGATGGCCTTGGGACCACATGCTTGACCCATGAGCTTACAACGGCCAGACGCTGTCCCACGCCACGCTTATTCCTTCTCCCTGGCACTCGATTGTACCTACTTCTCCCTTTGCCCAGAATTCTCTTTCTTTTGCTCTTTGCTTATCTAAATCCAACTTGCCCTGCAGGGCTGGGTTCAGGAATACTGTTCCTGCTGTAGCAGCTCAGGAGATTTTTATGGTTTTGTGGTTGGTAACAGTGGAGTAACTCTAGGCTCAAGTCTTGATTGGCCACTCCCTGAATTATGTGACTTCGAACAAGAGGAGTCTAAAGTCCTCAGGTCCTGACAGTGCTGACCTTGCAGGACTTGGGGAGGGACAAAACTAGATCGGGCGTGGTGCCCAGCAGACCTAAGAGCCTCAGGAGCTGGCTCCCTCCCTCTAGAGCTCTCTCCTTCTCTCCTTGGCACTTCTGAAGCTATAATTTCAGTATCATTGTTTAGTGACTCCAGAGTCTAAATGAGTGACTTGAAATGAATCTGGACCATGTAGAGTGAAGGACAAAAGGAGACAGTTGTACCTACAGTTGCTTTTCTCTGAAGGACTTAATAGAGTTAGCCCAAAAGTATTCATTCCCACTGTCTCCTCCCTCACTTGGTAACTCGGTACTGCCCCAGGAAACACTGGTGAAAACAGATTCCACAAGTGAGAGAAAACATGCGGCCCTTGAGTCTCTGAGACTGGGATACTTCACTGAGCATAATTTTTTCCATCTCCATCCATTTGGCTGCAAAAGCCATAATATTGTTTTCTCTAACGGCCAAGTACTATTCCATTGTACATATGTACCACAGTTTTTGAATCCACTCGTCGAGTGAGGGGCATCTGGGTTGGTTCCATAGTCCAGCTATAGTAAATTAAGCAGCTATAAACATTGATGAAGCCGAATCTCTATAATATGCCAATTCTAACTTTTTTGGGAAAATACACAGAAGTGGGATAGCTGGGTCATAAGGTGGTTCCAGCCCTAATTTTTTGGAAACAGTATGATAGATAGCTGAGCTAATAATAACCTCAACACGTATGAATTTTTACACAAACAGGGGGAACCTTGCCTAGGATACCTGGAGACACAGGGAGAGGGGTAGGGAGGAGGGAGGGATTAGGAAGGATATCAAGGAGACTGGAGGGAGGGAGTATGGGGGAATCAACTCAGGAGATCTCTGACCTCCACAAGAAGTCCATTTAACACAGGGTTCATTTGGGGGAGACAGAACCATAGGGAATCCAAGGGGGAAAATCATGACATGGCATCAGCCCTGGCTAACTATGTAAATATGCACTGCTTCTTGATTGTTTGATAATGATTCCCCCTCAATTGTAAGACCATATTCAACTAATAAAAGATAAATACAAAACTAGTAAGGGTAAAATAAATTTTAACTGTGCAGCAAAGAGAGGAGAGAGAGAGAGAGAGAGGGAGAGAGAAAGAGAGAGAGAGAGAGAGAGATTCCAGCCACAAGGCTTAATCTTCAGATTGGCTTTGGGGACACAGTTTACAGCCCCCACTGTGGCCTTTGAAGAGAACAGAGGTGCCACTTTCTTTTCTTCTTTTTGATACCAGGGACTGAACCAAGGGGCATTTAACCACTGAGCCACATACCCAGCCTTTTTTTTGGGGGGGGGGGCTCCATCCATTTAAAATTTTATTTTGAGACAGGCTTTGGCTAAGTTGCTGAGGCTGGCTTTGAACTCAGGATCCTCCTGCCTCAGCCTCCGAGCCACTGGGATTACAGGTGCGTGCCACTGCGCCTAGCAAAGGAGCCACTTTCAAATCAAACATGCTGCTGGGGCTGGAAGAGGAGCAAGGCTGCTGCAGCAGGCCCTGGGGGGCACATCCACGGGGTGGGCAGGAGGTGTCAGTGGCTGTCTGTAGGCCCTGGGCACAGTGGCAAAGGACTTATAATATAGTAAGGGCCAAAAAAGGCAAGGTTTATCCTGCCTTTTCGTTTTCTTAGAGAAGAGCCTTGGATCATTTTTCCTGTGGTCTTTGCCCCTTCACCCCATGCTCAGCATGAGTCAACGCGTCCTAAGATTCATCACTAGATGCTGGGATATCACGCTAGGCCTGTGGAGCTTCAGGGCTGATCGCAATCACTTCCCAAGGGCCACAGAATTTCAAAAAACCTATGCCCACCAAGGAATGAGATGCAGACAAAATAAAAGCCCAGATTCCCCTTCAGGATCCTTAAGCGGGCCAGCAGGGTCCCTCTGTCCAGCAAAGTCCCTCTGTCCAGCAGGGTCCCTCTGTCCAGCAAAGTCCCTCTGTCCAGCAGGGTCTCTCTGTCCAGCAAAGTCCCTCTGTCCAGCAGGGTCCCTTTGTCCAGCAAAGTCCCTCTGTCCAGCAGGGTCCCTCTGTCCAGCAAAGTCCCTCTGTCCAGCAGGGTCCCTCTGTCCAGCAAAGTCCCTCTGTCCAGCAGGGTCCCTTTTGATGCCCTTCTCTCATTGGGCCTATGAAGTGTGACTCATCTGTGTAATTACAGGACATTAACTCCCTTTATGAGGATCTGAAGCCCCAGGTGATGGAGGGGGCTCTCATGCCATGGTGCCAGCACAGGGAGGCAGAAGAATGAGCACAATGGATTGCTCCCAGGGTCACCTTCTAACTTCCCGCCAAGAAACCCCTGCTTACCCAGGAAGCCTGTGAGACCCCGAGGGCCTCCGTGACTCCTGTCCCCTCTACTGCTCAGGTGGCACTCAGCTCTGGCTCCAAGCTGTCTGAGGACCCAGCGAAGCCCATGGCAGCCGGTCCACATGTGCCACCTCTCTTAAGGGTCATTTTCAGCCCAAAGAACGATGACCACAGCTCCCATGCCTCGAATCAGGAGCCACACACACCCCAAGTTATCAGAGTCACTTTCACCTCTGGACTCTGCCCCTCTCGGATCCCCGCAGACCGAGAGTGGGCCACCTCTGCTGTCCTACCTGAAGACAGTGCCCTGCCCCTGTCCTCGGGTCCTCCGCATGGCGCCCACCCACCAGCAGGAGGGAGGCGCTGGGCGTGCTGGCGAGGGCCCCCCCAGGACAGCGTGGACTTCCCCTCCACCCACCCTCAGGCTCAGGCTTGTCCTGCACGTGGTAAACGGGGAAATGACACAACGGTGGGGCTTCAGGGTGACAGCAGCCTGTCCAGGTCATAAAAGAGGACAAAAGTGGAGCCAAGACAGAAGGACACTTGCCTAAGACCTCCACAAGGTGGAGAGAGCCAGCATTGGCTAGAACTCAGGCTCCCTGATGCCGGATGCAGAAAGTTCATCAGCCTCCTTGGAGCCCATTCTGTAAGGTCCATGAAGACAGGTGCAGGGTTTATTCACCTCTGACCTCAAGCCCGAATTCACTGTCTATCTAGGAGACAGTCGAAGGAAAAGTTGAGAAGACAGCATTAGCTGCCTGACGTGATGCTAGGTACTGTCACAATAGGTGAACTGACTCAATCCTCACAAAATGCCATTCGAAGATCAGAGAAGTCAAGTAAACTACCTGGGGTTGCACAGCTAATAAGTGGCAAATCACTAACTGGAGTCAAGATCAGCCTAACTCTCCAGACCACTCCCACTTTGTGATGCTGCCAAACTCAGAAAAACCAGACTCAAAGTTGTTAAGTTAGTTGGAAAAATCAGTCATGAATTTCGTATCAAAATTTAAGTCTCATGGCAATGAACTGAACTGAAAAAAATACTTCAAAAAAAACTTCACGGCCATGTTTGGTGGGCACAGGAAGAACAGGAATAAGAATGGCAGGAGAAAGCACAGCCTGACTTAGTTAAACAATCCCCCATGACCAGCTGTGTGACCTCGGAAAAGTTATTTAACCTCTCTGAGGTTTGATTTTCTTCCACATGGAATGAACATGCTAATAATGACAGCTTCAGGGCTGTAGGGATTAAATGAGTAAATGTTTGTGTAGCTCTCAATACCTGAGAAACAGCAAGTGCTACATAAATGCTGGCTAAGTAAATAAAATAACCCCATTGTTGTTTCTAAATTGCTAAGCCATGACCGCAGCAGGGAACAACACTTCCCTCAGCTTCTGGTGCCTGGGGAGCAGACCAGGCCTGGGAGGCTGACAGCTCCTCCGTGGCTTGCATCTGCAGGCCTTATGTAACTCAAGCCTTGCTGCTGTTCCTCATAGCTGTCCTAAGCGCCACACCTCAGGGAGCGTCTGAATCTCACCCAACCCCGTAGGGCAGAAAAAGCAGGTGTCCTGTTCCAGATGGGGAAACCGAGGCCCACGCAGGTGAGGTGACCTGGCCAAGGATGGAAAGACGCCAGGTCAGGGACCCAGAAGCCGCTGAGAGGCTCCAACCTCGGTCCTGGCCCATTAGCCAGGAGATTCCTTTTGTCTTTTTTCTTTCATTATGAAACAAACTTAAAAAAGTGTATGAACGCACAAGCGTACATTTAAATAATGCTGAGAAATCACCTCCAGCTTACGAAATAGAACACGACCTTGGCAACCCCATGCACTCCCATCTTTTTGGATAATAGCATAGGTGCTTATTTATTATAAAAATGCAAATACCCACCCACATGTGTCACACCAGGTAAAAGGCCTCTTTCGGGTCATCTAGCAGCACAGAGAAGAGAAGCTGGGACCAGGGAACTTTCCTGAGGGGACAGCCATGTTCCACATTTGTGCTCGCCAACACCACAGCTGCTAATGGACACCGGAAATGTGGCTAGTGCAGATGTGGCAGAATTTTCATTTTACTTGATTTTTAATGTGCACACACCATATTTGAACAAGAATGGGGCGTTTTGGCTTCCCTTTTGCTAATACACCATGGCCACCTCTCGTGTCTCTACGATCTACTTTATTATTTTGAATGGCAGCTTAGCTATTCCACCTAGGGAATGTCATATTTGATTGAGCCCGTCCCCTACAGATGCATGTCTAGGAAGTTTCCAGTTTTTTTTGTGATTGCAAGGAACGAGCACACCTGAGTGTCTTTGGGACCACGTGACGGTTTTTGCAGAGTACCATTCTCAGCAGTGGAACTGCTGGGTCAAAGAGCCCAGTAATTCTACGCTCTGCGGCTCTAAGCCCCTCGCCACCCAGACAGCAGTGCAGGAAGGAGGCTGGGAGGTAGGTATAAGGGCCCTATGTCCCAAAGATAAGGGGCCGCAGGCTGCGGCAAGGAGGCTTTGGAGTCAGAAGAGCTCCGGTAGGCAGAAAAAAAAAAAGCCTCAAGAATGATTCCCTCCTAATTGTAAGACTATCTTTAACAAATAAAAAAGTGGAAGAAAAAAGAAATACCTTCACTTCTTGCAGGGAGAAGGGAGGAAGGCAGGGGGGAAGGGAGGGATAATGGAGGTTATCAATACAGCTGGGAATACTCAACTCCCATGAGAACCCTAAATATACACAGGCAGACAGAGAAACTCAGAAATTTCAAAAGCTAACATACATGTATATGCTCAATTCCAATTATAGCATGGCGGTATCACAGAGGAGACCTGAGATGGGGAATGGATGAAGTGGGGAGATCCAGGAATAGGATCAGCCTTAACTTACTTTGTCAATATCCATGTATACATGAATATGTAACCATGATTCCCTCTAGTATGAAAGACTATGTCGAATGAATTAAAAAGGAAAAAGAAATACCTTCACTTCTTAATCCCCAAAACCTGTGAATTTTACCTTAACTGGCAAACACGTGATGAAGTTAAAGATTTTGAGACTTGGATTGCGCAGGTGGGCCCCCAAATGCGATCATAGGCATCCCATGGGGGGTGGGATGCAGAAGGACATTAGAGACAGCAGAGAAGACAGATGCAGAGAGGAAGATGATGTGAAGACAGGCAGAGACCAAGGCCAAGCGGCATAAGCCAAGGGATGCCAGCAGCCAACACATCTCTCCCTACAGACTCCAGAGGATGTACTGCCCTAGAATACCTTGATTCTGGACGTGGGACCGCTGGAACTCTAGAGGATCCATTTCTGCTGTTTTAAGCCATAAAGTTTGTGGTAACTTGTTACAGTAGCTACCAGAAACTAATACCCTCTACTGTGTGGCCTTGGACCACTCTGAACTGAAGTTTCTACATTTGAGAAGTGTAAATAACAAGAGTGATTTTGCAGAGTCGTGAAGAACAGAAAGATTGGCTATGAGGTGCCTGCCTTGGTTCCTGGAACTGTACAGGTGCTAGGCCAGGTACGGTGGAGTTTCAGGGTATAGGTACCAAAGCCAGCCTAGTGTGATCACTTCCTCTGGATCCCTGAGCAAGTGACTTGGATTGCAATAAGGGTCAGACGAGATGATTCAAGAAAGGCACAAAGTAAGTGATAAATGCTGACTATCATTGGCTTTGTTACCACCATCAAGGCCACCGTTGTACCATGGCCCAGGTGGCTCACACAACAGAAATATATTTTCTCACTGTTCTGGAGGCTGGCAGTCCAAGATCAAGATGCCAGCAGGGTTGGTTCCTTCTGAAGCCTCCCTCCATGGCTGGCGGATGGCTACCTTCTTGCACTAGTGGCCCTGGCCATGTCCAAATGGCCTCTTGTCCTAAGGACACTAGTCAGATTGGGCTAGGGCCCACGCTCACAACTTCAGTTTTACCTTAATCACCTCTGTAAAGGCCCATATTCAAACACAATCACATTCGAAGGTTTTGGGAGCAAAGGCTTCAGCATATGAATTTAGAGGGACACAGTTCAGCCCAAGGCCACCACCATCACCATCATCATTACAGTACATTCTAAGCCTAACATCTCTGTCTTAAAGAAATAAGAGCTTGGGTGGGCCTGGTCTCCTGCAGGAGCACCGCAACCCTATCCTTCTGGAGCAGCTAAAATGGCTATGCTTTGGGTGCTGAAGGATTTGGGTATGTGGACAGCGGGGTCCGGGTTCCATGGAGCACCATGATGGTTCCAGGGTTCCTGGGGTCCCTGGCCTGGCTCCTGAGACTCACCCACACACATTTCTTTGAAAACCTCTGCACCCAGGATCCAGAATGTATTTGTTGGAGGGAAAGAATGTGTTGTCTCAGTTTCCCTTCACGGCCACCAGGGTCAGGGCAGGAAACAGGGCATGGCGCAGCCCTGCCCAGCCAAGGGTAGAAGATGATGGTGCACTTAGGGGAAAATGCAAATGAATTCCACTAAGACTCCAACCTCTGACTCTGAAAAGGGAAGTGGAATCTTGGCACAACAACTTCAAATCAAGAAGTGGGTGGCTTATAACATCTCCGAAGCTACCAAGAAAAGGCCATTCTGAGTGTAAATAACAAAGAAAACTGAGCCACGAAATCTGATGTGACTGCCTAGAACATGAGGACAGTCCCCAGGGAAACAAGAGAGATGACCCACTGACAAGCACCCCTCCGAAGCTCTGCAGCCAGAGATACAAAGCTCTTTCCCTGCGTCCTGTGCCCAGCAGGGAGGACCAACGTCCTTCTGCAGTGCCAGGACTTAGATACCAATCGGTGGTTTAACTCAATCGATCCACCCTCTGGTTGCAGCCAGGAGGACCTTTCTAATGACGATAGCCACAGCACCACTGCGCAGCAGGCACCTGACACATGCTCTCAAAACGGACTGAGGGCATGGTGACCTGTGACCAAATAGAACAGAACATGGCCAGGTGCCTTGCATTTCAGGGAAGCGTGTGCACAGAGCACGCACCCCCAGGTTTACTTTGAGTCACAGCTACAGCACTCCAAACTCCACAAGAGCACCTGTGTCTCACCCTCACCACCACCCGGGCTGGGTGCTGCCACCCTCCAAGTCAAGTGATTGACTTGTCTAAGGGTGCACAGTTTGTGAGAGAGGGTGCTGGAACAAAACCAGGAGCCATGACACTCATGCCACTCTGTTGCTCCAAGGCTCTCAAGGGCTCCCCCAGGTCTTAGAATAAATCCCCACGATCCACCTTCGCCTCCCACCCCTCTGCATGCCAGCTAGTTGGCCTTCCTTTCCTCCACCACCACCTGCTCTTCCCTGCCCCAGGACTTTTACATACGCTGTACCTTTTGCATGCAGTATTTTGTACCCAATTCTCCAGGCTCAAATCTACAAGCACCGGTTATCATTCACCTTCTCTTGCTCAGAGAAGCCCTCCTTTCCTCTCAACCTTGATTATTTCCCATCACCACAAAAAGGATCTTCCCCACCGCCTTTGCAGTCTTATCACAAAGGGCCTCACGGTGTTTTTAAGGCCCACGAGGGCAGGCGGGATGTCTGTCTTGTCCTCAGGTGTATCCCCAGACTTGACTACAGCACCAAGTGTAGCAGATGGTCCCTGAGGAAGGGATGAGCCAGCTACAGAAGACACTACTGCTGGGTGACCCAGGAACCGTAAGCGAGAGAGCTTCAACTCAGAATATCAACACCTAGCGGTACGTTGGGCTTCACACGTGTCAACACCGTGGTGTTGAAATCTGACCAACCCTGATTCGAATCCAGCTTCTACGACTTATCAGCTGGGTAAGTTACTCACATGCTCTGAATTTCACTTTTCGCATCTGTCAGATGAGCCTGATACTTTCCTCAGTGTTGTTCAGATTAAAAATGGGATGACTAAGACCACGGCCTGGCACCGAGGAAGGCTCAAAAATGTCGTAGCGAGTATTCATATTTGTGTTCGATTCTGTATTCTTCACAACCTCTTAGACTCTCAAAGGTGGCGTGTGGGCAGGGTGTGGGAGACAGGCACTCTGCTACAGGGAGAGAGAGCAGTCTGGGGCAACTGGGAAACTGGGCAGGCGCTACCAAAATGACACAGGCCACACCCTCTGACCCAGCTCTGCTACTTCCAGGAATTTTACCCCAGGCGTGTCAAGTGGCGTGTGGAACAAGGGTTTTCACTGCAGCCTTCCTTATGCAAGCAATGGCCTGGCAGCAACCTAAATGCTCACCCAGGGAGGCCTGGCTCTGCACTCCGCAGTATCCATATGCTGGAGTCTTGCGCAGCTCTAAGAGAAAGCTCCCCATGCACCAGCTGGGGTGCTTTCCAGCTGGGGAGGCTTTGAACAAAAAGCAGGTGAAGCACAGAACCGGGTGTATATGATGCTACCACCTCCGTAAAACATGAAAAAGACCATTTACATACTCCACCGCACACACGTAAGGTATTTCTGGAAGGAAGAACCGGAAAGTGGTAACACTGGTTTCCCCCTGGCAGGCAGCTGGGTGGCAAAGCCACAGAGCAGAGGGCCTTTCTCTGCAAGCCCGTCTGTGCCTTCTGAATTCTGAAATTGTATCACTTATTCAAATAAATAAATAAGATGACAGTGCCCCCCTATAAAAGAAAGAAAAAAAGCCTCTATGATTTATTCAAAGTCATTCAGAGCTTAGGAGGAGGTCGGGACTTTGATCCCAAGTCCACGCTGTCAATTACAGCTCGTCCCTCATTCATTCATTCTCTTAATGCAAACTTCTATATTCAGCACTTATTCCACAAGACTGCCTTGTGTGGGGACAGATGAGCCAGAAAATAAAGACTGGTGAAAAGAAGATGAGAGGAAGAATTCATTTCTTTCCTCTTTTTTTGCAGCCTGCATCACAGACTGGCCAGACACGTGGGGTTGGACCCTCCCAGCGCGTGGGTGGACCATATGTTGGTAAACAGTCCCTGCTCAGGCTGGAAGAGGCAGCTGCTCCTCCATCACAGCTGGCTTCTGTCATCTCAGGATACAAGCCCACTTTGGCCAGACCTGATTTCTCCCGAGAAGATTCAAATTCATATTTTTTAAAATGTGAAACCACCTGATCTAGTGGGCTAGCACTTTCAGAAACAATCATATAGGTTGGTGACCTTTATTCTATTGCATTGCAGCTAAGTGGCTTCTCAGACCACTTAGCCACAGCCTAAGCCAGGTGTGGTGTAAGCCTGTACTCCCCAGCCGCTGGGGCCTGGGGCAAGTCCCTTCACTTCCCTGGGTCTGCTGACTTATCAGTTAATTAAGGATTTAGCCTAGCGGGTGGCCACCTTAGGAGCTGGGCACACTGGGCACCTCTGAGAGACCACGTGAGGGGGCTCAGACCCTCACACAGCACCAATCCAGGACCAGCGCACAGATGAAGTTTCCGTTTCCGCTTCCATCACCCAGCTGACCCAACTCTTAACTCAGAGCCCCTGTCTCACCTCACCCTCCCC
Organism: Aplodontia rufa; assembly: GCA_004027875.1. Taxonomy (NCBI): domain Eukaryota; kingdom Metazoa; phylum Chordata; class Mammalia; order Rodentia; family Aplodontiidae; genus Aplodontia; species Aplodontia rufa. The sequence continues at coordinate 40,083 of PVKS010017429.1, forward strand.
ATCTCTGATTCTTCCATGAGCCACAGCACCCCTTTGTATTACATCCATCGCCAATTAACTACACAAACGTCAAAGAGACACGCCAGCAGCGCCCAAGGTACAGCCCGAGGGAACTCACACCCAGCCCGGCCCTCCAAGCCAACGCAGGAAGCTAGATCTGGACTCCACGTACCCCACCCCCATGCCCACTGCACGGAAACCAGGTCAGAAGTAGGTTTCTAACGGCAATGGGGCCACTTTGTCAAATTAATTGCCTATCGTGGCTATTTTTCTGCCTTTATTGTAGCTGATTAGAATAATGTGAACTATCTGCAGAGGCTGGCGGTGATGGTCAGGACTGCCAGGCCTCTTTTTGCATTGATTATCTGTTAATTTCTACCCCAAACCAAGTAGTAGGTTTTATTATTCCCATTTTGCAGATGAAGAAATGGAAGCATGGGGATTCGCTTTCCCACAGGCAGAAGACTAGTAAGAGGGACCAGAGTCAAATCCTATGTGATTCCAGACATAACACTGGTGTCTGCCACACACAGAGGCGGGGGACTGAGCACTGACCACTGCTTCCCTTCATGAGCATCACCAACAGCCTCCTACCTAACCCAGCAGCACACTGTCCCTGACAGGAAGGAGCCTTTGTTTCTGCAGGGCACTTACCCACCAGGCTGAAGTCCTTGGGTCTGTTCACTAGTTCAGTGTCTGAGAATGCAAATTCCTCAGAGGCACAGATTTTGCCTGTCTGGTTCGCTGCTGTATCCTGATGCTGAGCACAGCACTGTGCACATAAAAAGCACCTAACAGGGGCTGGAGTGTTGGCTCGGCCGTTACAGTGCTTGCCCAACATGTGCAAGTACACGGGTTCAAACCCCAGCACTCATGTACACAATTAAGTGTCAGAGTGATGAAAGCCACATGAAAAACTCAGTAAAAATTGATATTCTCTCCCTCTCCCTCCCTCCCTCCCTCCCTCCCTCTCTCTCTCTCTCTCTCTCACCATCCTGCTTTCTTAAGGAAAAAAAAAAAGCACCTAACAGGGGCTGGAGCCATGGCTCAGCAGTTATGGCACTTGCCTGGCATGCACAAGGACCTGAATTCAAACCCCAGCTCCAAGTACACAACAAAGTCTTGGAGCAATGAAAGTCATATGAAAAACTAAATAAAATACAATTGATTCTTTCTCTCTCTCCCTGTCCTTCTTTAAAACACACACACACACAAAACAAAACAAAACAAACAAACAAACAAAAAAAAAAAACTAAGAAGCCCAGGAAGAGAAGGGTTCTCACTTCCAAGGGACTAGAAAAATTGTCTTCTTTGCCCACCAAGCTCAGGTCCACCTAAGCGTTACTGCATGCAGGGACCTGGGCCTGGGCCATGTGGGCAAGGAAGTCTGGATCTGTTTGCAGAACCTCCCAACTCAGCAGCTGAGATGCGTGGACTTATTTTTATTAAGGACTAACCTTCACAAGTCTTAGGAGACAAAAGCCAGCCAAGGGACAAATAATCCTACAAACAAAGGGTCAAGTTTGGACCGTGAAGAAGGCTCAACAGGAAGCGTGAGACAACTTTCTCAGTGCTCACTGGAAACCAAACGCAGACAGAAGTGTCTGGGAGTCCAAATTTGGGCGACAGTAAACAGTAGAGCCAACAGGATGCGAGGTCAAGGGTTTATCTCCGCTGAACACTGTTCACTAAGGGTCCGCAGGGCTCAGAACATGGACAATTTATTTCCACCTAGAAGTAATTATACCATCACATCACCATTTGGATCTGCAAACCACCGTATAATCAACAAAAATATCCCCTTCTTTGGTACAAGTTAAGCAAAACTGTGGGAAACGCCGCACATCTTATTTACTCATCCATAAGTTCCACTTTAAGTATCAAGTTTCTTGGAGTGCAAATTGTTTAGGTGTGGCCCCTAAATACCATCTCAAGGAGTTCTGCTGTGCCTACCAGATGATAAGCCAAAAAGTCTAGACACAAGCGCTAGCTAAGACTGACCATTATGGGAA